>JACXGK010000352.1:86533-120035 GCA_016801125.1 Novumbra hubbsi
GGGGGGGGGGGGGGAGTCCCACGGTTACTTCGGCTACAGCCTGGAGCAGGAGGAGAGGAGAGACAAGAAGCAGCGTTAGGTCAATGAGGGGTCCACGTAAGGCCTGAGGATGCACCCCAACACGCACAGATGCCTGCTGGGATGGCGCCGCCCGGGGCCATCGCGTGAAAACGAGAACAAGAGATGCTGGTTATTAACCCCCCCCGATCTGTGAAGGGACGTGTCTTTCGTGTGTTTATTTCCATGAACGCATCACCCAATCACGTCGCAATACTGCATTAGCGGTCCGCGCCGCGCGCGCGCATTACGGCACGGCTATCATCCGGCAGAGTCGCGGTAGACCTCAGTAATTCGGAGTGGCTGGCCGGTACTGGTGTCCTTCTAGCTGGCAGATGGACGGACATGGGGACGCCACAGGGAGGACTGTGGGGTCACGGTGCTACGCACACTGCTCTCTTTTACGTAAGATTTATTTTTGGCCTCCTACAGTACGGACCGAATTGTGTCCACCATGTGGCTGTCTGTCGGAGAAGGAACCAAAACCGCCCTCAGGGTAACGATCCAGTCCCGTGGGATTTCACTCTCAGTTGTCCTCTATATATATATATGTCTTTGTCCAAACGAGAACCTCGTTTTAAGAATCCTATGGAAGGTGGGCATGGAAGGTGGGCCCGTGAGCACGAAGGTGGGCATGGAAGGTGGGCATAGAAGGTGGGCACGTGAGCACGGCAGTTTACCCGTGGACCTGCGGTAGAAGGGGGCATCGTCAGATGCTTCCTTCACAGGTGATTCCTTCCCGTTGAGGTGCATATGTGAGACCCAGGGGGTCATCAGACACACTAAAGCATGAATAAAACCCAGCTCTGGTCCAAAGCACTGGCAGCAAACTGGGGAACATTCCAGAAATCCATTTAAATGCATTCAGGGGATATACTGTACATTTATTACTCTTTATCTCTCACTGTCGTCTACCTCTCTTTCAATGATTCTCCCTTCTATCTCCCATCCCGCATCCACCCCCATCCCCCCTCACTCAGTGCTTTTCTCTCTAGTCTGCACGCCGAATGAACTACATCTACAGTGAAGTACTCTGTGTGGGTGTTTGCGAAATAAAGAAAAGCCCACACACTTTGAAAAGTACCGCTAACTCTCAGACAGCTCATTTGCTGCAACAAATTTGCCGTTTCTAAAGCTGCTTTGCCGCAAGAGTTTCACTGTGCCGACACATGGTTAAATACTTAGGTTTTATTCATTTGCAGCTGGTTTGATTTATCTTGCACGTTTGTTTTTCTTTCAGACACTATTGGTTACTTAGAGGTACAGAAACCAAATACAGAAGCCACTGATACAACAGAGACAGCGTTGAGAAATATGGTTTCTTTACCTGCAGGCTGGGTTGTTCTGTGTTCAGCTCTCAGTATGACAATTTCAGAATGGATGAAACAAAATATACAAGAGGGTGGGGAGAGAAGACTGTGTAGGAAAGGTCAAACGGTTCCAGCGAAAGTTCAACTGAAAACACCAGGGGGGAAAAACAACACAAAATAAATACAAATGTCTTTCAGGTGAGCTTGGTTTGTTTGACTACAGCCAATGGTTGTCGCTGCATCCTTCTTGTCGTTTGCATGTCACCGTGAAAGACAAGTCCTGTGGAACCTTGCAAATGTGATTGGGATCCCTTGGACGGGTCTTTGTCAGTGAGGAGAGCATTCTACGCCCTCCGCCAGATCCTCCTCGTTTAGAGGGGAGTTACGGGAGATGACGTGCAGGACAGGAGAAACGTCAACCAGCTAATTGGGGATGAGGACAGGATGAGTTAATTAGTATTCCCGTCAAGAGGAGGACAACACAGTGTCTGATGGCTTTACCGGTTATCCAAATTAACCGTCTCTCCACCCTCCTGTGTCCACCTCCCCCCACACCCAATGCCCCCCCCACCTCTTCCACCTCCACAAGACGCCAACTGATCTGCCAGACTGGGGGGGGGGGGTTTGGGGCGAACGACTGTTTTAAGTAAGTAGAGGGCCATTTCTTTGCCTCAGTAGCCTCGACGACACCGTCATTGAGACAGATGTCTCCAGAATTGATGGGAATTTTACGCTTGAGCGATCAGATGATGTTGAGGCGGGTGGAGGTCAAGGTGGGGAGGGCTGAAGGGAGGGAACGGGTGGAAGACCCGGTGCTCGCACCCATCCATCCACCTTTCTATTCCATCTCTCCGTCCCTCCTCCCTCCCACTCCCTCCTTCCCTCCACCTTCTCCAGCTTGGGTCTGTGAGTCCCACACCTGACCGCGCACCAGGACGCACACACTGTGGATTGATAGCAGAGGCAGCAAGCGATGGCTTCGACACAGTCACACACATACACACTCCGACATACACACAGACCCACTGGATGTAGCTGAACAACTTTTCACAAAGGCACACTAGAACAATGGGAACAAAAAACAAACCCGAGGCCACATAGCGGTTCTATCCGTAAACATTTTGCTGCTCTACGCAGTGCAATCCACAAAGAAATATAAAACAATGCCTCCTCAAAATAGCGTTTGAAGGAATCGGAGATAAAAAAAACATGCTTGAATGAAGATAAGACAAGTCATCCAATGGGGTGCGATCAGTTTTACTTGTAACAGGACAGACATTCAGAAAACAAGCAATTCAGAAAGAATGGCACATCTTAAGATGCCTGATATTCCTGTTTTCAGAGTTTTATTCAATAAATAATGTGAATAAGTAGGTTGTTTTTTTAAATAAATACATCCCATTGGTATTTTTCTTTCATTGCTTAGCCAAGGACATAGATTCTATCGGAAAGGAATTATGGGATGTTAAAAAGGTCTCTGGCACAAGTCTCTATAGCAATCCAGACAAATAAGGGGCAAACTATATCTAGTTTATCTAATTTATAAAGTACTAAAGTGTTATATCCACCAGAAAGTTGAGATGATATGCCTCTAATGTCCCCTGTTACAGGTGATGTCAGCCAACTTAAAGTGAATTTAAACTTGAAGTAATCATTTTGTACAGATTAGTGGTTTACTTACAGGTGATGTAAGTCAAACTTAAAGTGAACTTAAACTTGATGTAATCATTTTGTACTGATTAGTGGTTTACTTACAGGTGATGTAAGTCAAACTTAAAGTGAACTTAAACTTGATGTAATCATGTTGTACAGATTAGTGGTTTACTGTTTTTCTTTGTAAAATAAAATCTTAGAAATTGGTTATTTAGTTGATTTGAGATCGTGCAACAGAATTTCGCCTCAGTATTAAATAAACTCTTGTGAAAGGGTGTGTAAAAGGTTTTTAAATTAACAAGATCAAAACATGGAAAAGAGGATTGGGTAAGACAAAAGATGAATTAAAAACAAAACATAAAACTCTCAAAATGAAAACTTGTTTTTATTGTCATACACTTTTTGTAGAAGATGAATGCAAATAAAGAATTAAGAATCTACCACTAAGCCATTGCCTATCAGGCATTGATAAATACAAGCTTTTTGAACTATACAACACAAGGACTGAATTGTAAAAGAAACACAGCATGTAATATAGGAAGGTATATGGAGAAAAATAAATCTGAATGAATAAAAAATATTGACAAAACCACAACAACAAAGTTCTTACATTCATACAAAGTAAGCCAAAAACTCTGTACATCAAAGCTGGTTTAGTGAGTTCACATGAAATATAGATTCACAGCTACTGACAATAAAATGAGGTTCAAAATCTGTACAGTTGGCACAAAATGTAAATTTGCTTGCACGTAATTGGCTTCCTAGTCAGGCGTTTGTAGATTCCAGCAGAATTTGTTTTGTATTTCCGATAAGCTATTAGAATGTATAAATATAATATTAAGAAAATTCAATATATATTTACTTTTAAACAAAGCCGTCAGGATAACAGTGACTGTTGCAACCATCATTCAATGGTCCTGTGTTGACAACTGTTCCTTTAAATACCTTTGTGATCACATAATGGAGTTTAAGGAGTCACCTTTTTAGAGTAATAACAAGAATATATCATTCACTATCCATTTCATGCCCTCAGTCATCAGAAGTACAAATATTAATGGCCCGTGTACCATATCAGAATTCCAGCCTACTCCCCCAGCAGCAATTAGGTTTTATGCATTTTCAACACTGGGCGATGTACTGAATATATTATAGAAGAATGTATGTTATATTTGATAGTCTGTATCTTTACAACATGTGACTGTACAGATCTTACTGAGATACTACTTTTAATTCATAATATGACATGACAGTCCAACAACGCTCTAGCGTGCGATGTTTAATATGTCGATGTGAAATATATATTATACAAATGTAGTTGGCAGTCACGTTTAGGAAGTGCTATGTTGATTATAGGGTTGAGTAGTTCCTGAATTACATCGATTGAGTCACATTAAGTGGAAATACAGATGGTCTTGACATACCTCATTCATGTTAACACGTATAAGATTCACCTATACATCTATTTTCTCCATGGGCTCAATGGCAGCATTTCTTCAGGGAGTATAAGCAAGTTCAATGCAGGTATTGTAATGAGATACATTTCAAGTGTCAGCGCGCTTTTCACATCAGGGAAACTAGTTGACCAACTGAATGAACAACAGAACAAAAGGCTCCAACGTCTCCAGTTCTATTCACTTCCTAGGTATGAAATTCCACCTAAGTAGCGCACAGAAAGGGATTTTTGGTGCGTGCCCAACCATATAACATGGCAATAATCACAGAACAGGGCCATTGGAAAACAGTTTCCTACCATCCGGTAGGAAGAATGGTTCTGGTACCATTGTCCTCCCGGAAGTGGGAGTCTTCACATTCAGCAGTTAAGATGACTATAAGGTAAAGCTTTGAGAAACGTGAAAAATATAAAGAAAATATAGATGTTCACATTCACACAAAATGGGAGCATGAGGTTACCACAAAAAAAGCAAATGTCCAACAACTGAAGAACAAGGGTAATTGAGACGATGAATGGATGCTAAATTTGTAATTTGTTAAATAATAGTATGTTTCATTTGAAAAACAGTTTAATTCTTAAAAGGAGACAAGTTTAAATAAATCCTGCATTACTTGCATTTTCAATACATGATGAAGTGATCAATGACACAACAAAAGTATTAACACAAGTAAAATTGAAAAAGATACATTCCAAAGTAAAAGAAGGAAATTAAATAAAAAATTTTACTCCCCATGTGATTAAACAGTAAACCAAAAATACGAGTTCAGAGGACGTTGAGTAGTCTAAGTTCAGGTGGTCTTGATCAACTGCACCTATTCTTACAGACAGACACACACACACACGCACACACACCCACAAACACACACACACTAAATGAGGATACATACTGTTTTCCAGATTGACTCATTGATTGGCATTTTGATTCCATGTACTGTGATTAAGTTGTGATTTGATGGGTGATGGGTGTTTCGGTAGTAACATATGTTGTTGTTGTGTTGTTGTCTACTTCCTATCTCATTTGCACATACTCAGCTGACTTCCAGAAGTGCCCAGGGTGGGAAAGGCGACGGTTCCGTTTTGGCAGTTTCTCCAGCAGATCCACTAGCTTCGAGAAGCTAGGCCTCTCCTCTGCTTCGAACGCCCAGCAGAAGAGCAAGATATCCTGAGGAGGAAGGGAAGAAATACTTCTTTAGAGCCCAAGGAATAGGAGGAGGGAGAGAGTGACATGTGAAACTGGGAGAAGAAACAGATCCCACAGGATTCAGATAAGTGAATTCTTCCCTGTGAGCCAAAACCTCATCCTGATTGGCGGTTACAGAGGTCACTGGGACAGAGGTCACTGGGACAGAGGTCACTGGGACAGAGGTCACTTTGAGACGGGCACTTTTTAAGGGTGATAAGGGTAAAACCCACCCCGGTCTTGCAGCGGAAATGTGCGCGGTACAGGTTGTACGGGTGTAGGAGGGACACTCACCGATATCTCTTTGCCCATGCCAATCTGGGTGAGGTTGGGCTTGGTCCCGCTGCCAACCTGCCAGATGATCACCTCGGCCGGCTGGCTCTTGTAAGGCCACTCGCGTGCATGTAACTCGTACCAGATAGTGCTGAAGGGGGACAAGAGGTGGGGGAATTAGTGGGCAGCGGACATTTGAGGTTAGGACGAAATAACTCCCAGGGCAGCGTAGATTGAGATGTTACTCCTTTTCAGATTGGTTATTGGTACGGGTTAGCCTACAATGGCGACATTATGCAAAACGAATCGACCAACAAACTTAATAAAAAAAACCCTCATGGATTCGAACGACCTCACAAACACCAAACACGTCCATCCGCCTTGTCCCAGAATCCTCTCCTTTCATTAACCCGGCGTTTTCTTTTTCTTCCCGCAGCTGTGTGAATGAGCTGGTGTGAGCAGCACCAAAACATCGTGGGACCAAGATAGAGAAGCGCACGGAGGATTGTTGAATATGTTAAACAGCTCCGGGGGTCACCTCTAGGTTACACCCCGCCTCCGGCACACCAGCTGTCCTGCACGGCTTTACGGTCCCTTTGTTTCTCGACGGAGCTCCGGTCACATGGAGTGCACTAGAAAGGGGAGGCATTGGGGAGAGGCCCCCCTCAGATGGACCCAGTGGCAGGCCCTCCATACGGGGGGACGTATGAACATGGGTTAGGGTTAGGAGTCAACAGAGCGAGGTCCACCGACGCGAAGCACCTGGGACGATTGCAGAGAACAAGAGAATAAAAGTAAGGAATGAAGCAGGCGTTTTGGATTCAGGGTAGTGGAGATGTTTCGGGTCCATTAAGAGGGATAGAAAACAGGTGTTGGCTACTATCACCGTTCCTAATATGAGGTGGTAGAACGGCTGGGTGAGGGGATAAAGATGAAGGGGATTAGACCTCGGAAAATAAAGAGCGCAGTTGGTGTCTGGTCGGCGACAAATCCTCCGTCCTCTTGTGGGGTAAAGCTCATTCAGTAGAATTCAATACCACAAAATCCGGCGTGAAAATCAGATGAAAACAAGGCAGAGGCGGTGGAAAATCCTTCAGGGCAAAAAAGTAGTGAGCAACACACGTTGTGACTAAGCAACGGCACTAAATTCCCTTTGCAGTGCATTACTTTGGGCGTAGAGCTAGAGGTACATAATTGGTGCTATACTCACCCAAACGCAAAGACATCTGACTGTTTGGAGAAAGGTAACTTGTCCTCCTCTGTTTCATGGGAAAGCTGATAGACTATTTCAGGGGCCAGGTGACACAACCATCCACTGGGAATCTTCAGTTTGTCCTGTCTACGACTGGAAACAGAACACACAACAGTTAGAATTTTCGATAAAAGTTCGGGTCGTATTTTTTCACCATTACCTCGAAGTAAAGATTGTCAATTCCCTTTTCTAGCAGTTCAGGATTTTCATAGAATTCCTATGCATTAGTAACGCCGTTAGCATATGTTAAAAGGATGATGTGTAACATATTTCCCTGTGTCACTGGGATCTTAATGCAGAATGAATCAAAACGTCTCTGCCCATTCTGACACTTGGAGACATCTAATAGATATAGGGGGAAAAGCAGCGTTTTGTCTCCAGATTAAATTGGTCCTTCCCTCATCTGGTCGTCCAAACAAACCCTGACTGGAAAACCCCGAAAGCAATCAAACCCCATTAGAAATTCTAATTCCAGACAACCCAGTCAGGGTCTCGTTTTCCTCTCCTCCATTATCACACCTGCCCTTCTCCCTCGCCCTCCCTCTCTCTCTCGCGTTCTTCTCTCTCTCTCTGTCTCTTTCTCTCTCTGTCATCATCAAGTAGCGTTCAGTCAGACAGGCACACCGCCAGCTCGGTAGCACAGAAGCGCATAGCCGTGGGCGTGTCCATTCATGGCTGCCCGTCCCGTCCGGTCCATTAGTATTCATAGTCGCAGCACCTTCATTATGACTGATAACAATATAAGTGAGTCATGAAGCTGATGGTTTCCTTTCACTCCCGACTGGATGGGATGATTTTTAATGGGGGAATATTGATGAAGATGTAGGCAGGGGAGAAATTCAGGGGCATGGTTGTTAGCACAGGCTTGTAAATGATTGTCTAGGCTCTCCTGGCCTCTGCTGTGGAAAACCGCCATGTTATTCGAATGATGGCTTTTTAGTGGCTTTTCTGTGGTAGGACTCATGGTAGGAACTAAAGGGGTTTTCCAGGAACCAGAAAATATATTATTGTTGTATTATTTAGCAAGCTACATTGTTCCATGGGTTGAGTGTGTGTGTGCATGTGTGTATACATAGCGGGTTAAAGGGATAAAGGAAGTAAGCGGTCACTTAGGGCCTCCCGACCATTACGGGATGGTCCCCCATATGCATACACATGATTCTGTTCTTCATTTGGTTATTACATGTGAAAAGAAGCCGGGCAATCAACTTGGCATGTACACTACCATTCATAAGTTTGGGGTAGCTTTGAAATGTGCTTTATTTCCATGACAACTTTTAATTGGAAAAATAGCTTACAGACATGGTCAAATTAGTTGGTACCCCTCCACAAAAAACAAAGAATGCACCATTTTCTCGGGAATATCTTGAAATTGACAAAGGTAATTGGCATCAACCATTGTTTATTCTATATTTAATAGAAATCAGACTTTGCTTTCGATTTTCTATTCAACATAGTGTTGTAAATAATAAATGGGGGCACTTTATCTAATATTTTGTTGCCAAACCTTTAGAGGCAATCCCTGCAATCAAATGTTTTTTGTAGCTCTCAATGAGACTTCTGCACCTGTTAACAGGTAGTTGGGCTCACTCTTCCTGTGCAAACTGCTCCAGCTGCTTCAAGTTTGATGGGTGCTTTCTCCAGACTGCAAGTATCAGCTCTTTCCATAAATGTTTGATAGGATTCAGATCAGGACTCGAAGCAGGCCACAAGGACAGAGTAGTCCAGTGTTTTGTTCTTATCCATTCTTGGGTGCTTTTACCTTCACCTTCAAGTTTAGCTTGCACGTCTGTATATAAACAATATATTTTCTTTTTTCCTTCAAACTTTGCTTTTGTCTAAGAATCCTCCATTTGCAGCAATTACAACCTTTCAGAACTTCCGCATTCTAGTCATCAATTGGTTGAGGTAATTTGAAAACATCGCTTGCCTGAATAGTTCTTGCATAGTTTGAAGTTATGCTTTGGTTCATTGATCAGTTGTATGAGGAAATTTGCTCCAATCAAGCAACATCCACAGGGTATGGCATGGTGTTGTAAAATGGAGTGCTAGCCTTCCTTCTTCAAGATCCTTTTTACCCTGTACAAATCCCACTTTACCACCACCAAAGCACTGCCAGATCATCATAATGCCTCCTCCATCATGGACAGATGGCGTCAAGCATTCCTCCAGAATCTTTTCATGGTCTGCGGGTGCTTTGGTGGTGGTGAAATGGTAGATTGTATTGGGTAAAGGATCTTGAAGAAGGAAGGCTAGCACTCCATTTTGCAAAGAAGGAAGCTTTTTTTCCTCATTTAATTAGCATAACGATTTTCAAAAAATTGCAAAAGGGGTTTCTAATGATCAATCAGCCTTTTAAAATGATTGACTTGTATTATTGTGTTATTATTGAATGTAGATATTCTGTGTAGACATTACATTAAAGTATCCTGCTACAATAGTCATTTACAACATTAACAATTTCTATACTGTATTTCAGTTCAGGTTGAGGTTATTTCTAAGACATTTCTAAGTGACCCCAAACTTTTGAACGGCTGTGTATGTACTAGATTATTATATTTCTGTTAGTTAACAAGAAAGTCGTAAGAAAATAAAGTTAATTGAATAGAACATAACACAGTGTACCTGCTCAGAGTGAGGAGCTACTTAAATGTTTGTCTCGTCATTCTGTCAGATCTCTTTAGTAGCCAGCCATATTTCATGTCCATGAAAACATTAAGGCAGAAATAAATAAACAACAGCACAAAACCAGTTGTGGGATATAATTGAGGCTGCAGTGAGACTTCACACGTCCCACCTAGCTATTGGTTCCCAGAAATGAATTTAGCGGTAAAACTTTAAGTCCCAGGAAAGGATAGAGAAGGGGCCAGCTAAAAACAGCTAAAAAAACACACTGATTAATTTCCGCAAAAACTATTTCTCTATCACATCAAAACCTGAATGTAGAACCTATTTGATCAAGTTTGTATTTATTACAAACATGATAGAAGAAGCTTTTGAAAACACTGAAAACTTCATAAGTAAATAGAGAATACACCCTAACAGTCAAACAAAATATCAGTTAGCTACACTGGATAAAAACGGTAGACTGGGATAAAGCTGTGTAAGATATAGGTGGTAATGTCTCCTCAGGTCAATGCATCGAACCACCATCCATCTACAGTGACTCCTCAGCATCTAGTTGTTGAAAGAGGCTTTCGGTTTTAATGAGCTGTTCAGAAAGCCATTATAAAACGATCCATCTTCATTTAAAAAAAAATTGCTACTGTAGTACACTCTCCGCCTATACTTTCCCAACAGTCGACTCTTCCTTCCATTGTATAGCGACGTACCCTTCCCTGCACCGCACGAACTTGCCTAAAACACACAAGGCGATACCTCCCATTGGAAAGTCTGCCATATAATCAACATCTTTCTGATTATAATAATTAGTAGTACAAAGCGCGTGTAATCCTCTCAAAGTCATTAGCTGAAAAGCATCCCACACCCACTGCTAGACTTGTAATTGATGTGGCAATTAAGTGAAAATAAACCCGTTATGACAAATCAAATCACCAGTCAATTATAGCAGGTGTTATCTCACCGTACATGTCATTCAAAATGGAGAGGCAAAGAAAACTTACTTGACAGTGTTTTGTAGGGGGGGGGGGGCAAACACACAAACGCATGCAGACACCTGTAAACACATTCAGAATTGGATGCACTTCGACATTGATAACGCCTGTAGAACTGCTCCATATCTCTATTTGGGTAGCCCTATATTATAACACTTATTGAAGTATGGTACTACTATTGTGTATTGTCATTATACATCATTTGTGGGCAGAATATAAATAACAAAATTTCAAGTTAAAGGCCATTGCTTTTACAAAGAGGGGACAGCCAACTACTGTACATAATTTAATGATTAAACCTCTCGCCAGATTGATGAGTGCATTTATAGCATAAGTGAAAAACAGTGACTTTTCTACAAAACCAACAAATAAAATGCAGTCAAATGCAGTCTAAACTCAATAAGCAACCAACAAAAATATTCCCTAATTTGGTTCCTGTCCTATTTAGTTCTGATTCCATATACGTAATAGACTGATTCCATATACGTAATAGACTGATTCCATATACGTAATAGACTGATTCCATATAGATTCCATCTAGAACTACAGTTCCTTCCCATTAACTGTTAAAGTATCTAGTACTCATCATGGTGTATGCACAAAACATGCAGTTTACATACAGAATGTGTCTATGTGAGAATGAATATATGTATTTGCTGCACTTCAAGACAAACTAAATGTGCTTCTAAACAATGCCAGGTATTAAAAGACTGAGGCAGGATCCCCTAGAGGTTAACTGACCGGTCCAACAGGTTCTTGTGTGAATCTTCCTGTTCATGGTTTATGCTTTCCCTAAATGGGCAGGTTGGTGAGGTTCGCAATTGAAGCGAAACATTCATCCTTAAATCTTTGGTTTTCTTACCACAGCTTTTGTGAGTAGAATGTCCAATATACTGTATTTATTTTAACATCCTGTGTAAATACTGTTTAACCATAAATATGTTGCATATGCTGATTTGAGACCTCAAAGAACATCAGGTAGTGTTAGAATGTCTACCAGCGGCATTTACATCTTTGTGGAAATAATTACACCAGTTACAGAGAAAATATAATCAAGTATTTTTCAAGTATATGTAACGTTGCATGAAGAAGCAGGCTTTTGATACAAATACCTAAAATGTAACACAAGAGAAACTAAATCACCGAAACAGAACCTTACAAATGGACCAAAACTAAGGTTGACAAAATACACTTAGAGAGTAAGAACTTCAACAGGGAGCGAGATCAGGACCACAGGTGGGGATCATAATAATGAACAGGTGTTCGTGCTCCAAATGAGCCGGATTCCACTGGCAAGGCCGGCCTATAATGCCAGAATGTGACAGTATAAATAGCCCATACTTTAAATTAGGCCGTGCAAATAGGCTTGACTAATGATTAGTAAGGACCTTAATGAAACATTTTAAATGGAGTAATGATTGATAAATGACAATGTTGCGGAAAGCCCCGCGGGTATGACATGAGTCTATTTACCAACCGGTTTACCTTTATTGATACATGCATGAATGCAGGAAGCACCCCTCCAACTGAAATATGTTCGGTCAGAGTACTTCTAAGAAAATCAATAGTGGCCAAATCTTTGAGGAATAGAGAAAACAGAAGGAATCTGTGAGTGGTTTAAGTCCAAGAGAACCATGACTCCACCTCCCCTGGCCATTCAAAATCCACTATCCTTACAAGACAGGGGTCTAGAACAACAATAAACACTGTTAAAATCTGTAAACAAAGGTCAACAACAACAACCGTCCTCTCCTAAAATATTCTCACCACAATTGAATAAATGCTTAGAAGATTCTTGGCAAATGCTTTATTTTGGCTTGTTTAGGTAAAGAGTCCCGTATATTTAATGAGTTATATTTATTTTTTATCTGTGATTGGTTAGAATACTTGACAGTGTAAAACCTGTGGCGGTTGGCATTTCAGAGAGCAGTCAATTCAACTAGCAGTGAAAATAATTGAGCGCAGCGCAGGTATAAAGAGGAGATGGGCTTTAATCACTCTCAGGAAGACAAATTAAATACAGATTAGCACAAATCTATAAAAGGTTTTGGCAAATTCAGGCCAGTGAACCAATGACTGGTTCAATCAGCACAATAAAAGGACCATCACAACAGGAAGGAATCCTGAAGACTCTTGTGCGGTTCAGTGCAGTGTTATTTGGCGATTTCCGTATTGATTTGACCCGTAACATTTGGAATCACACATGCTCATGAGTACACAGTATTTTTGTCCATGTACTACAGAACCATGGTAGACACCCACCTGCCGGCTTGAAGGACTCCGGATATGGTAAAGAGTCCGAAGTCGGTGATGACCACTTTGCCATTGTCATAGAAGACGTTCTTGGACTTCATGTCCTTGTGCAGGATCCCCTTGGCATGGAGATAACCCATTCCCTAAAAACACAAAGAGATCTCAGGGAGTTTTACCGACCGATTGATTGACCCAAACCAGCACAATAAGAACAATTATAAAAGAAATAGATGAATCACGTTGAGAATAACTATGAAGTGACTTCACAAGGCCGATAAGGGCCATTGCACCAGTAGAATAGGCGTGGAGCCAGATCAACCACACCAAGGCGGCATCAAGCCGAAGTGTGATAGGGCTGATATTTGTAGACCAACACTACAATATTTAGTTTAAGAAAGCCAGTCCGTCCTCCGATTTGGATACAGAAAGTTGCTTGACCAAAGTTTTGTGTTATTCTCACATGATTGTATACACGCTACATACGCACTACATACACCACCATTGGAATTGCTTTGTAACTTCGCCAGTAGTTCAATTTCTCAGATTAAATGTAAAATGGGAGAGGGTCTAAGCAAGAAGGGTCTTGTTTCTGTGCAGTAATTAGATCACTGTGATTCCAATTGATTCCATAACTATAGAACATATCAA
The DNA here is from genome assembly GCA_016801125.1 of Novumbra hubbsi. Classification (NCBI taxonomy): domain Eukaryota; kingdom Metazoa; phylum Chordata; class Actinopteri; order Esociformes; family Umbridae; genus Novumbra; species Novumbra hubbsi. Next base: position 100,227 of record JACXGK010000352.1, read on the forward strand.
ACAGAACAATCAAGCTTAGTATTGACAGAAGACTGGTTGGTGGATTTGCAATATAGAGGATAATGTAATCCATGTACAGAAAAATGTTATTAAGAACGTGTTTTGGTATCATAAACATTTAGTTCATGCATGCATGTAAACTGATTTTAAATACCGAAGAGCACCAGTGATTCAACAGTTAATGGTTTGTGATCATTCTTGCACAAGGGCTCTTCTATAAGAGTTGGATCTATTTAATGAACCCATGTCCAACATTGCATTTATGAAGGACAGCAATTAGGCAGGACCATTCAACTTTTAATTCAAGTGAAAGTCCATCAATGTCAGGATATATAGAGAAAGAGGTAGCCTACATAAGTATAATCTACTACAGGGACTCCTGAGAATGGAAAGTGAGTTTCTATTAAGGATGATGTTGGTTTTGGCTGAGTGGACTAATTTGCCATGCTCTGAGCTGAGCCTGTTAGATTTTATGAATGTCCTCATATTTTCTAGATATCATTACGTTCAGGTGGTCAGAACCCTCTTGATTTAGGTAGGGGACACTACAGATTAGTATCAGCTTGAGACATAAGGATTCATAAATCCTTACTGTCAAATCTGTGATTTCTGTAAAGGAATGTCTTTACAAAATAACAAAGAATTTTGATTTTTGACACTTAAAACAGGACAGACAAAATGTTGTTTGTTTTTTTGCATTCCTGAAATCCATAGTCTGTGCTTTCGCATCTTCAACCGTTTCTCACTAAAGAGAAGAATGAGGTGATTCCTTATTGGGGTGTTTCGTTAGTTCTGCCTGGATTAATTTCTTTCTGAACACCGGAAAGTTTTTCCAAAGTAGAGATGTGTTTATTTTACAAAATAGGTATCAAAACTTTGGAAAAGCCGATCAAGTCAAATTTGACAAGCCCCAATCAGCTCCTTGGGCCACTTTGCTTACTACTTATACAGTACCTTCACCATCTCCTGGGTTAATCAGTACCTTCACCATCGCCTGAGTTATACAGTACCTTCACCATCTCCTGGGTTAATCAGTACCTTCACCATCTCCTGGGTTATACAGTACCTTTACCATCTCCTGGGTTATACAGTACCTTCACCATCTCCTGGGTTATACAGTACCTTCACCATCTCCTGGGTTATACAGTACCTTCACCATCTCCTGGGTTATACAGTACCTTCACCATTTCCTGGGTTATACAGTACCTTCACCATTTCCTGGGCGATCTGTCTGGTTTTGTTGACATCCAGGATGACCTTGGCATCCCTCACCACTGAATACAGAGTCCTTCCCTTGCACAAGCTAAAAGGGAGAGGTAAGGAGAGATGTTACACCTTCGAAAACAAATTAGAATGATATGAAATAGGCAGCAGTAAACATAAATGGGTTCAAATATGGGTTTGAACAATAGTTCATAGAGGTAGTCTAGCAAGGTTAATTTGGTGCCGGAGCAACAACATTTAAAAAATTGTGGTGGAGCTTATTTGTTTTATGAATTTTATTCATTGCAAGGAGAGGGACATATGTACAGTGACCCTCAGTGATATTGGCACCCTTGGTGAATATGAGCCAAACGGACTGTGAAAAAAGGTAATTTGCTGATTATTCATTTGGCCTGTCATTGAAAATATTCACAAAACTCCAACTTTCAAATGAAGTAAAAGTATTGAAAAAGGTTCAGATGAACCCAAAATATAGCATTTTAAATAAAAAGACAAGAGTTTGGTGTAAACAGAAATATAGCCATTGTACATTATGGTTGTGGATCGTTGCTATAGTGTGGTGGTTTTTCTTCCAAACGCCCTGGACCACTTGTTACATGATATCATGATCAAGTACCAGTAGATACTGAATCACCACATTTACCAAAGATATGACTTGAGGTCAAACATGGTGAAGGGTGTGAACCTTCATACCCACAATAAAAACTAACGGCTAAACCTGGAAGTGCAGAGATGCCTAGAGGCCCCTCCTCTGACAGGTCCTGACTGTGACCCCCGGGCACATAGAGATGCCTAGATGCCCCTCTGACAGGTCCTGACTGTGACACCCGGGGCACATAGAGATGCCTAAATGCCTCTCCTCTGACAGGTCCTGACTGTGACCCCAGGCCACATAGAGATGCCTAAATGCCTCTCCTCTGACAGGTCCTGACTGTGACCCCAGGCCACATAGAGATGCCTAGATGCCCCTCCTCTGACAGGTCCTGTCTGTGACCCCCGGGCACATAGAGATGCCCAAAGGACCTAACCTTGCCAGGACCCAACCGGGTGTATGTAGTCTTACATACATTTTTGTAAACAGCTAACTCACTGCAAATATGTTGGGCAGCAACAATTCATCTTTTAAATAGGGTCTAGAGATATCATAGCTATATTAAAATAACAACATTTCCCCATATTATCATTAAAATACAAATTCCTCCATTTAGATTTTATGTAGGTGGTTAGTATTTATTTGAAGCAAAAAACTATTTTAAAGTTTCTACAATTCTAGAAAACTAAAGTCACAGTCTAACATAAAACTTTAATTAACATGCAGTCACTCAAACTCCCACAGTATTACACACACACACAGTATTAGCCCTGATATTTGTACTTATTCAAAGATATTTAAAAACAAATGATCAAGAGAAATGAAGTGTTGCATACATGCACAGTATATACAATGCCTACAGAAAGTGTAGACCCCCCCAAGTTAGTTCACATTTTATTGTGCCAGGGCCTAAGAGTTTCAGGCATTTAGAAATGTTTTCTCACTCATTTACACAGCATGGTAATTATATATTAACAATACAAAAAACCCTGTCCACCCCGCTGAAACATCAATTCTAAATTAGCGCTGGTTTAACCACCACCTTCAAAATCCCACACTAAGGTAATTGCCCTCCACCTGTGTTAAATTGTAGTGATTCACATGATTTCAGGATAAATTCAGCAGTTTCTGTAGGTTCCCTCAGTTGGGTAGTGACATGCAAGGCAAAACCATAAGAACCAACAAGCTTTCAGAGGAACTAGGGGACAAAGCACAAAATATCCCTTAGGGCAAAGTAAAGATGATTATTAAGTAGGAGGTGTATAGAACCACCAAGATCCTGCCTATATCAGGCAGAAATCTGAAATGGATGAGTAGGAAACTCATCAGCGTGGCTACCTACTGTGAGGCAAATCGCAAATTTGGACACGATAGGTTCTTCAAACAATTTTGTACCTCCTGGTCTATGTCTACATAGACACATTTTGGATGTCTAAACCAATAGTTCTGGTATTTTAAAAGATAATGAAGAAGTTTTAATATTAGTGAAATATCAAAAGCAGGTCATTCCATTATTGTTGGAGAGAATTAACAAAGAACATTGGAATACTACGCCCTGATGAGTGAACAGTGTCAGAATAGATTTGACTAGGCCGACTCAATGAACATGGCCTTACTATAAAGAGAATCCATCACAAGCAGACATGGCTTTTAGGAAAAGGCAGGTAATGTGCACTTAGCACAAACAATAAGGTGGAAACAGAGCTGCACCTAAACTTTTTTATGCTAAAAGTACAACACAATTAGAGACATATTCTCCTCATCAAAGACCCCTACAAATAGTTGGAAATCAAATCAAACACCGATTCACAACTGCATCTTCAAGGAGAACTACTGCAATGCGAGATGTGAGTAGTTGCCATGGAAAACAGGCAACCAGTAGAGCAAACGCAACGTTGTGAACAGAACCAATATTTTGCTCTTTATTTTCCCTCTTCATTCACACTTAAGTTAATTTCAGATTGATAAAACCTGTAGATTGCTAATAACAGAGCATTTAATATGCCCACTTTTGCGCAAGAAATGTGACAATAAACAGAAGGAGAGAAAAAGAGAAATAGAATGGAAGAGACATAGAGAGAGACAGCAATAAAAACAGCGATATAGAGGGACGAGGTGTTCTCTCACCCTCCAGATCATGGTCCCTCCTCCCCCCCTCACCACAAGGCCATGTCCTCTTATAATCCTCTCACCCCAAAGGCTTCCCCTAACCCCCCAGTATGACGGTTTGACGTGACTAGGTGACATCCAGATGACCTGCGGGGCCAGCCTGATACAGGGGCTTCATATTTATTCATACCAAGTCGACCAAGATGGCAGAAGACAGTTCTAGAGCCTCACGGGGCCCTCTGGGAAATGAGATGGGGAGCCTTATGTCACTTGATGACGCAGCTTGAACCACTTCAGGTACTGGTAAATATCCAGGGATGTCATCAATTACAGCCATACCTTACTGAAGTGTGTGTAGGTGGTTGTCTTTGTGTATGGGTGTGTGTGTGTGAATCTGGAAGCGCACAGTAACTCAGGGATGGATTTGTGGCACTCTCTTCTTATCAAAAGTTAATGGAATCAGGAAAACACTCACAGAGCCTAGACAGCGTAGCTTTGAAAGCTGAGTAATTATTCTGTATGGATAAAATCCAGCAGTGACGGGAAAAGGCTAATGACTACACCAAGCCGAGGACGCTCCTCCAAATCAATCCACACAGCCCGTCATTTCAAATCAAATGCAAAAAACAATAAAAAAAAAATGTCCTCCATTACTGATGAAACCAACTTACCCACAAGGTATAAGCCCATTTTTACCTCATTCAGGTTCAATTTAGCGTTGTTTTGCATAGAATTGGCCAGAAGGGAATAATTAAGACTTTGTCTAGGTAGAGTAAACACCTGATAAATATTATATACAGATATTATAAAATTGTCATTTACTTTGATTTCAAGCAATTACTTATTTGATGGACGATAAGTGAACAATTGATAATTTCTTCAAAATTTGGATGCAGGCATTTAAAACCTTCTGAACCGTATTTGGCTTAGTCCAAAACAAAATGAAAACTTAGCTATACTACAGACCATACTAAAATAAGCATTTGTCTGTTAAATTCTGATACTTAAAATTATTTCTACATGACATTACATGTATTTTCTAGGTCCTATTATTAGCAATTCACAGTACGTTTTATTTATTAATGATGACATGAATTTATTAGGGACAAAGCACATAAATCAATTATTCGGTTTGCACATTTAAACAACAGCAGAGATCAGTTTGTCTGTAGCCTTATAAGTGTATTATTGCCAAGGTGTTTTATGCAATTCAAAACATACTAGCCACGTGGAAACATCTAGGAATTAACCATTGTGAAGCACATATGGGGCAAACATTTATCTCCACATCTGCAAAAGGCGACTGTTTCAGACATAAAACATTTTTATCTATAAATTATTTAAACAATTGCATGGAAGTGCTTTTCTGAACTATGCTCATGTGATATCAAAACATGAAAATCCTCAAAATCCTCTACAGAACAAGTCTGTTCTAGCTAAAAGCTGAAAAAAGTATACAATATATAATAATTGAATACTAACAGAATATTGCAACAACAGGAAGTTGTGGTCACTACTAAAGGAGCTGAAGCATGAGAGGAAAAGACGGCCATGTACAACAGGGCCGTACAACTAGCAACTATTCTAAACTGTGCATGTGAGCTTTCAAGCTGATTTGCTTAAATTCTTTGGGTAGTTGTTTTGTTGGAAAACAATTGATGATGAGCAGTTCACCTGTTCCAGAGGTTAACAGCAGCCCCAGATCATGATAATCTCCTCTCCATGCTTGACTGTTGGGATAAGGTTCTTGTAGTGGCAGTCAGTGTTGAGGTTTCACTAAACACTGTGGTTTAAATTGTGAACACCAAGGTAAAGTTGGAACTCATCTGGACAAATAATTGACTTCCGGAAACCGGTTTGTCTAGGTGGTCTATGGCAAAGTTGAGATGGGCATTAAGGTTCTTCTTTGACATCCAAGTTTTCTTCCAAGCAACTCTCCATTCAGGGCTCTTTTTATTGACACATACACAATAACCCGAGATGCAAGGAGATCAGCACATGTTAAGATGTTAGGGTTTGCTTTAACCCAATGTAGTATTTTTCTTGTTGGATATTTTATGGAAGGGCATCCACTTTTAGGCCAAGTTGCTGTCATATTTAATGCCCCCTATTTGTAAATGATTTGACTCATAGTGGACTGATGGAGCTCAAATCTTATTGAAATGGTTGTATAGCCTTCCCCCATACTGTGGTTCTCTTATTACCTTCTTCCTATTTCCGCAGAAATCTCAATTTCTCTTGGCATGGTGAGTTTTGCCATTACCAATACATGTCCAACCCTGATTAGATTCACCTGCCTTACCTCATGTCTCCACCCCCACCAGGTGTCTTCCATGCTCCCGTTAGTCCGTGTGTATTTATTCCTGGTGTTTCCTTGTTCCTGTTGCCAGTTCGTCTGTCAAGTCGACTCGCTCCCTTGTATTACCGGTTCTGTTCTTGCCTGTTCCTAGCTCGATCGCCCGTTTCCCAAACATCTGCCTGCCTACCGACCATTGCTCCTGTCAACCGTCCGTCTGTGCTACAACCGAGTCTGCACGTGTACCAAACCCCAGCCTGTCTGACAACGATTACCCCAGACCCCTGACCAGTCCACCCGCCTCTGTCTGCATTTGGGTCCACTCCCTGAGTTGTGATAGATACACTGATTGCTATATGGAACATTTTTCAGTAACAAAAGGCAAAACTCTGTGTACTAAGGATTAGTTTAGTTTAACAGTAAGGGGTACAACTTTTCTCACACCGGTGTAATAAATGAATTGAATGTAGCTAAAGCTTCATGTGTTATAACTCTTTACCTACATTCAGATGTTTAAATAAACAATATCACATCTCAATAAACTCCATTTGCAAGGAAAAAAAACATGTAGAAATGTCAGTAGCCTAATAATTCATTCTAGCACACCATGTACCTGCCAAATACTGTAAGTAGCTTGGTTGCATTCCTTTTAAGATCTGCTCCATGATTTTAATAGCATCTAAGGCCTGCCCCCTGGAATTTAAGGGCTAATTTGTGATTGGTACAAAAATGATATAATTTGTATCTTGATGGGACATGAATTACTTTGTACATAAATCTGTCTATACGTTTGACAGGAAAAAAAAGCATCCTTGTTTTGGTTAAATCCCAGATTCCCACTTTCAACGTTGTTTCATTGCATTTCTGTCACGTCCTGAGTGTGAGGTGAAACCAATTGCAGGCATTTTGAAATGAAAGGTGAATTTAATCCAGAACACAAAACAAACACTACACGAACTGTAAACGTAAAGGAAAGGTAATGTATGAACACAGCAAACAGAACTAAACTAACTCACAAATAAACGTGCAGAGTATCCACAGTGAATTGGATTAAACAAAACGTGAACGTGAACGTTGTGACTACAAACACAAACAATAAACCACACCCGAGTGTGGAAAAACCATAAACTAAATAGGCTCCCCAATCAGAGACAACTGATCACAGCTGCTCTGACTGGGGAGCCCACAGTGCCACAGAGATGGCTAGAGGCCTCTCTGTGTGTCATGTCCTGACCGTGAGCCCCAAAGCATAGAGAAGGCTAGGGGCCCCCAGCCAGGACATGACAATTTCAGACTAAATTGTTTAAATTATCATGCATGTTTCCTTAAAATATTACTCCTACATTTCTCCTAAATCTGAATATTCTAAGATATTTATTCTTTAAGGTTTTGATTTTATTACAAAAACTTTTCCACAGCAAAAAAGTAGTGTTACCAAGCTAGAACTGAAATAAATCTTACTGCAAGTTATCATTACCGTGTATCCTGGTTGAAATAATCACTGAATTACCATATATACAGTAATTCAGAGATGTATCCAGAGAAAAAGAATAAACATAGCAAATAATAAACATATTCTACTATTTTCACAAGACTAAACATTCATTAGTACAAATAAGTACACATAGTACAAATAAGTAGGTATAACAAGTACAAAGTACTTACAAAGTTCCCCACTTTAGGGAGGTTTGTAATTAAGCCCTAAATTACCAGGAGAGGGGAATTCATAACTAATTAGTGGGTAATACAATACAAAAGAAGGGTAAAACATTATCAATGTAGGTCACTGGTTAGTTACAAAATACTTTAACCTAGTAATTTAGATCTTAATTAGGAATTTCCCAAAACCGGTAAATACAACTAAGTACTTTTTGTCTGTTTACATCTCTGTAAGTACATGTTGTATGTAAATATAATGATTGACTTTTCACCTAATTTGTCAATCGAGAAGTTATAGAGATCTACTCTTGACGTCGTCTGGGCCCTCCTATACCATATCTATTATTGACAGCACTATGATTTGTTTCCTAAGCCAGGCAATAACACTTAAGATTTTATTTACAAGAATTTCCGACAGAAAAAAAACCTTGAGATGAATCACACAGTTCCTTAATAGGATCCTGTTACATGACAAACAAAATGTGGTCCCTTAATCTATAATAAAACCAAACACACAGGGAGGGCCAGAGTGGGGAGGGAGCCCCTTCTTTTAGGGCCATTCACTTCATTTGGGTACCCGTGTTACCCACTGCCCCAGAAGAGAACATGATGTACACAACAAGACATCATCCTTGTTGGAGAAAGACTGAACTCTGAACACTGTACCAGTCACCACGGTTATAAAGGATGGGTCACTCGGGATACAGTACAAAACTGAACCACCTCACAACTGCACTCTACTTCTAATTTCCCTTATATTTCTATCTTCTTCATACAGTCTAGCCCCTTTACAATAAATGTGCAGGGATTTTGACAACATTGTGCAAAAAGGTTGAAATACTATATACGTCAATCATTTATGAGGTGAAAACTAGGGCAGGAGAGGCAACTTGCATTTGATCATTTGTGCTGTATGTACTTCACCAGAGTCAGAGGAGGGGAATATTTTTCTCTCTACATGCAGTATAAAGCAAATAAATGTCATTGTTCCCAAAGACATTCAGTCCCCGTGCTAACACTACTTAGCAATTGTACAAACTTAAGAAAGCAAATGCATTTTAACTGCACGCAGAGACCTAAAACGACCCATCATTTATTTTCACTCCTGGGAAGCAGATGAAGATCGTCCGACGTGAATCTCTTTGAAGGAGGTGAAGCACATTGAGTCAGGCTTGTTCCATTGACGGAAAGACTAGCTGCTGACAACATACACCGCAGATCTTGGTATTTAGCTATAAATAAACTGTCCAGGTCAATCCTAGACGGTTGTCTCAACCAATTCTCCTCCAGGTGTTGCGGAGCACCCTCAACGATATGCCGACTGATTACGTTTTTGGCTGTCGGCGGTACACATTAGAACCGGGCTCAGAAATGACAGACATCATTACTGACCTGGTGATGATGGCCAGGTGTGGAGGGCTCATGCATGCTCCCATGAACAGGACGACGTTCTCGTGGCGAGTGTTGCGGTAGGCCATCACCTCCCTCTTAAAGGCCTTGAGCTGGTCCTCGTTGTCACGCTCAATGTCGATGAGGCGGATGGCCACCTCGCCATGCCAGCGACCATGAAACACTTGGCCAAAGCGACCTCAACAGGGCAGAAGGAAACTTAGAAGACCTGAACTGGCAGCGTTTCCAGGTTTCCAGCCATGATTTATCGAGATTGTAATTGGTTCCCTGAAGGGCCGCTCGTTTCAGATCTCAGGCAAAACGTACATGAAAACGTTAGATAAAACATCCTGAAAGGCAGCGGCTGTAATGCTTAATGAGTTAAGGGGATGAATTGGGCGCACCAATTCCCAATGTAACAACTGGATTAACAAAATCCAATGCACTCTATTACCTTTGCCGATGAGCTCTCCAATCTCCAGCTGCTCAAAGGGGATATCCCACTCCTGGAGGAAAATGGATGTTTGGCTGGCCTTTCTGGAGAAGTTCCGAGCGGACAGCAAAGACAAGTTCATCTCCTCAAACTCGTCCTCCGAGTTTTCTGCCTCATTGTTGCCTTCTTCATTCTGTTCAGAAGAGGAAGATTTATTGTGAAATGCCTTTCTTTCTAGGTCCACCTTATCTTCTGTTTTCCATTGTTCTTTGTACAGACTTATTGAAAACTGACAGTCTTGTACAGTTGAAGTATTGAAATGGCAAAACAACAATAAATTCACTGCAGGCTACACATTATTCAGCTAGTTACATCCTCCAATGTCAGCAGAGGGGGACGTACATCGGATGTAGGTTCAACTTCAATCTGTAGTATAGGATTTAAAGGGTTCACCTCCACTCTGAAAACAAGAACAAGCATGCACAAGTTAGTAAAACAGACATACAGTAGGCACAAACCATGTTGAATCAAGCTTCAGGACACTTGATTGTGTTTAATCACGTGTCTCAGATTCATAAAACACCACACATACAAATGTTGTCCAATTAGCGAGCATTCTGCAGGTAACCTCTCCTAACCTCTCAGCATCATCAGCAAAGCTTCACACACACACAAACAAGTGCATACAGTTTTAATAACTAAACTAAAATCTTAACAAGGACAGTTTACAGTGCGATACAACAGCAATTAGGCTTATCAACCTACTTTACATTTTATAGGCTCAGGGATTAGAACCAGCAACCTTTCGGTTACTACCCACTTCTCTAACTACTAGGATACCTGCTGGCCGATAGTTAAGTGACACATACACACACACACGGTATCTGTGCGAGGAGAGGCAGCGGTTGGTGTCTTAGTCCACAGTTATGTGTGTAAAGCGATATGTGGCCCCGTGGCGTGTGGGGCCCTTGGTAGAACCTCATTCCTCATAATGAGAAGATCCAGCCAAGGCAAAAGAGCGGCCCTCATTAACCCAGGGAAGAAGCCGCTAGGGCGGGGGAATCAGCCAGCTGCCACTGGGCACTGGCTGGGAAAGGTGGCACATGGAGATGCGCACAGAGCAGGAGACCCGTTTTAATTAAATCATAACAATGTGTGTTTCATAACCAAGATAATGTCACTATGGTAAGATAAGGGGGGTGAAGAGTGAGAGAGTGAGAGGGAGTGCTAGGAGCTAGAAGGAAAAAGCAGGAGTGTTGACAAAGGAAACAATGTAGAGAAGATAAAGGGGGAGAAATAAAAAGGAGAAGGGAAACAGAGACATTAATGGTGACGGAGTGACGAGGAAGGTGATGCTGTCGGCACCGTCATTTGATTTTCCAAGTTATTACTGACACCAAACTGAAATAACACCTGTGTCACTCACAGGTGGCGTCAACAGCAACTCAGAAGCATTCAAACTTCACTCACGTCCATCTTACAATTGCCAATAACTGACTTTGAAAATTGTTTAAAAAAAAGCAAGAGTTAGTGACAGCTAACTGTACATTTTGTGATTAACTGAGAGTCCAAAGACGCCAAGAGATGAGAGGAAGTTGATTTCCAAAAGAGTGACACAAAAAAATAATACATGCCCAGTTGAATGATCAACAATTGACTGTCGACAATATGGGCAATGAAAGCCATCTTAGGTTTCCGTTTCAATTTGAACATCTACATCTAGTCAGGGTTACTGAGCGCTACCTTGATTTCGGTTCTGCGATCGATTGAGATGATTATCTAATTATCTGAGTAGTCCAAAAACATCATAATCTCTCCTTGTATTTTCTGGCTTGTTTTCCGCAGCCGTGGTTTTCAGAAACCCAGGAGGAATCCGGCTGGCATCCTCACTGTAGCGTCAACTGAAGGCCAAGCTAACATTAGCCTCAGAGTATTTGTCTTGTCCTTCTCTCTCAGTGAAATTGTCACCAAAATCTTTGCTCCAATAATTCTGAGTGCCCGTTGCCTTCAACCAATGGAAGGACATGAGATGGATGGACGATACGCAACGGGAGTCTTATCTAAAACGGTCTGTTTGTGTGGCCGCATCGCTCAACAACATTTCTTAGCGCATCATTCAAAAATAACATTTAGGTCATTTTCTGACCTACTTCACTGGTAAAAGGAGTCAAAAAGACAGAGCTTTTTGTAAACCGTTTATTTCACTCAACAAACCCTCTAGACTGACCTAGATCACAATAATTAAAATGAATTATATGCTGCATGATTTCTATCATGTTGAATTACATTGTATTTGGGCTAAAGATGTAAACAGTATGTACTATATAAAAAGAAGATATCAAAATGTTAGAGGTCATTTTGTACACAACTTAAATCCGACAACCTTTGCAGGAGTGAGAGACTGGTATATTTAGTCCCTGAAGAGGAAAGACTTGTGTTTCATGTCATCTACGCAAAAGTGTGTTTTGCTTCCTTCTGTACAATGAATTGAAAACATTTCTGATTGCCTAAGAATTCAGTGCTCATGCTGAACTGTACGGGCTTCAAGAGACACAGGGGCTTGAGTTATTTAGCTTGGGTTAGACCAGGTCACCCAAGGTCATTGACCTTCTGCTCCTTCAGCAACTGTACAGTGAGTTGGCAATGTTCTATGGGTCGCTGTCATGTTGAGACTTGAACCATCTTTCCATCTTCAACTTTGAGGCAGGAGGCTGCCGGCTCTCCAGAAGAGTCTTTTGGTATTTGGCTTTGTCCGTTTTTCCTGCCATTCTGACAAAGTGATCGAATCCCTGCTGAAGAGAAACTCCTCCACAACAGGATGCTATTGCCGCCGTGCTCTAGTCTAGGCATGGTGTTCTTTGGGCTGAAAGATGCATTGTGTTTTCGCCAGATATATAGTCCTGCTTTCAGGCCAAAAAGATCCATGTTGGTCTCATTAGACCACAGCAACTTTTGATATTTGGCATTGCATCTAAAATGTGCTCTTTGGCAAAGCTTAAATGAGACTTGATCCTTACCTTTTTAGAGGAGGGTTTTATTTCTTGCCAACCTCGCATAGAGTCCAGATTTGTGGAGCGCTTGTGGTATTCCGGTCACATGCACACATTGACCACCTTTGGCTCATGGTAGCCTCCCTGAACAGTGTCCTCAATGCTCTGTCCCCCAGTTTGGAGGGCCGGCCGGATCTACGCTAGGTCTGGCAGGGGCCACACTCCTTCCACCTCTTGATAATGGTTTAATGCCATACCTCAAATGGAGCCAACGGAGCATCAAGCAATGTTGTTTGTCATAAAATGGGCGAGGCTTCTCCTACGCAAGAGGTACGCAGTGCAGTTTTCTTCAGGATCCGGAGTTGTAAGAGCAGCTCGAGAAATTCAAAACCAGTCCGATTTGTTCTTATTAATTCAAATTGAAAAATGGGAGGATACTAGGTATAGGCCTATATAAACGAATCCGAAACAGACTCCATTAGGGGGGCATGAGGACCCGACGTCCTCTTGTGGGACCTGTGTTCAGAGCCCAGCACCATGCAGCTTGCTTGGCCTTGGCCAGAGGCACCCAGGTTCACACTGAGCACATGTGACAGACATGAACAGGTCTGGAGAAGCTGTGGTGAATGTTATGCTGCCTGCAACATCATCCAGCATGATCGGTTTAATGTTGGGTCAGTGATGGTCGAGGGAGGCTTTTTCCTAAAAGGGTCGCACAGATCTCTGCTCGGTAACGGTAACCTGACTGATCATTGGTATGAAAACCCTAAGCGCCATCGTCAGACCGTAAGCTGATGCAGTGGGCCTCGGGTTCCATCTGGTGGAGGACAATGTCCTGCCTCATGTAGCCAGAGTGTGCAGACAGTCCCTGGATGACAAAGGCATTGATGACTTTGGCTGCTGATGAGCCGTAGAGGAAGGTTGCACTGTCAATGGCTCTGCAGTCACTGCAGTTTCTTCCTTTTTACTGTTTATGTTGTTTTTATTTTTGTTAATGCAACACCGTCGCTCATACTGTATGTTCGACTAGTACCTTTGGAAGTTTGTTCATCACTGAATACAGACTTTTTCTCTACTTCCCGGAGCACTTGCTTTGATTCCTTTGTCCTGCAGCTGATTTGTTTACAAATCAACAGAGGAGAAAGAAGAGACACAAACGTGCCAGTATCGTATGTATGTAGACCTTGTATAAGATAATGCTATCTGCCGTAAACTAGCATTTTACTAACAAATTTTCAATCCCTAGACAATAAAATGGATGAACTTAATGCTCGGATTAACTTCCAGCAGGAAATTGCAAACTGCTGTGTAAACAATAGTTATTTTTGAAAAACAAACGTTGGTAATGTCCGTGTGGTGTTCTGAACTTGTCTGTAATAATCCAAGCAAATGTTTGCTTGGTGCCACTACCATAAATGAATCCCTTAACTACAACAAATTTCACTGGTAAACAGTATTTACCTTACTTATATAACATAACACCAATATTAACACACATTTACCAGAAATAAAAATAATCATTTTGACAAGCGAATTGTATATCTTTGCTGTATCGAATTACTTAAAACATGATACAGTTTCATGCTGGCCACAGATCTAAATAGTTAATTCCACCGGCATTGTAACAGTAACTAGCCCTATGTAAAAAGAGTAGGCTATACAAGGCACAAATCAATATAATTAACTTGTACTTATTTGCAGCTTTGGGTCCTGTTAAACTGTTGTGATCCAAATGTGATTAGTAAATACAATTTGTATCTGTATTTGAAGGCGTTTCAACAGGCAGGTAAATACCAAAAATACCCAGCAAATAATGTATTTCATATTCACTGTACAGTAGCATTCTCTGGTTAATAATATATAATTATAATAATGAAAGTATTGCACAATTAACTTCTAGCAAGCTAGCTACAAGTATCCAGTCTACCGGAAGACAATGTTTAAAAGAACCGGCAGAATGGAGGTCTATGCCAGAGGAGGAAGTTCCTCTACACTAAACCCAGTGAACCATATCTTCATGGACCCAGCTTTATAAACCATGCTCTGTTACCACAAAGTTGGAATCCCCCAATTGTCTTAACATGTCTTTATATCCTGTCGCATTAACATGAACCTTCACTGGAACTATGAGGCATAGCCCAAATGCCGAAACACAGCCCCAGACCACTATCCCTCCTCCAACAAAGTTTACTGTAGGCATTATGCATTCCATTAGGTACTGTATTCCTGGCATCTGCCACACCCAGATTCATCCATCAGATTTCCACATAGTGACATGTGATTCATCACTCCAGAGAACATGTTTGTACTGCTTCAGAATCCAGTGGCGAGATGTTTACACCACTCCAGCCAAGGCTTGGCATTGTGCATGTTGATGTGATGCCTGCGTACAGCTGCGTGGCCATGGAAACCCATTTTGTGAGGTTTCCGACACAAAATAATTGTGCTGATGTTGCTTCCTGAGGCAGTTTGGAACTCTGCGGGGAGTGATGCAACAGATGTTAGGAAATGTGTACAATGTACGTGCTTCGGCCCTTTGTGACCCCACTCTGTGAGTTTGAGTGGTCTACCATTTTGTGGCTGGGCTGTGGTTGCTCCTAGACACTTCCACTTCACAGCACTTACAGTTGAATGGGGCAGAATTATGGCATCCTATAACAATGCCACATATAAAGTAACTCAGCTCTTCAGCATGACCCATCGTACTGTCAGTGTTTATCTATGAAGATTTGTTGGCT
Source organism: Novumbra hubbsi (assembly GCA_016801125.1). Lineage (NCBI taxonomy): Eukaryota > Metazoa > Chordata > Actinopteri > Esociformes > Umbridae > Novumbra > Novumbra hubbsi. The sequence continues at coordinate 115,657 of JACXGK010000352.1, forward strand.
ATGTGCTGGATTTTATTCACCTGTGAGCAATGGATGTGGTTGAAACACCTGAACTCAATAATTAGTATGGTTGTTCAAATTCTGTTGGTTAGAATACAATATCATATTTAATGAGGGTAGAACCCCAGAGGATAGAATTTAGAAGTATGAATTGAAACATTTGTTATACAGCTACCTAGCAACCTAGAACCTTTCGCATCACAGTTGAACTCAATGATTTATATCTCACTGATATTAATTGTGAAATACTTGGTATGGTAGTTCAAAAGCACATAGCACAAAGCATTTATCATGCAGCTTTGATCTCATGGCTGATTGTAGATATGGAAAACCGAAAATCATTGCAGACTCAATTATTATTTAAGGGTGACATTGATGGATTTAAAGGCTTCGGTTTAATTAACTGCAATTAGAAAAGAGGACAAAGATGTTTAAATGAAAAGTAAAATTATGTAATGCAGGTATGCTTTTTGTTGCTTTTAACGATACATACATTGTTGTTACGTTTGGGTATCGGTTTTGGTGAATTCCCAATACATGTTCTAATAACTAATAACTATTTTGAGAATATTACCACAGAGCAGTAATACAAACGATGTTCCCTACTCACCCAGGCTCAGACAGGACAGGGTGAAGGATGACTTGTGGTGCCCTGCTTGGGGCCTCTGGGGCTGGGGAGACATCTGGAGAAAGAAGAAGGGAGTTCCCAATACTTAGGCCTTACACCAAAACACAGTGTACTATCCTTTTAATAACCCAGCTCTATGCTGAGGGTCTCAAGGGCTGGGGTCCATGGTACTTTATCACAACACTATTCTATAACACCGTACATTGCATTCACTTCAAATTACTTGGCATGAGATACAGTGCATCTGGAAAGTAATCACAGCGCTTCACATTTTCCAAATGTTTTACTGCGTTCCAAAATGGGTTTGATTTCGTCAAAATCCGACACACAGTACCCCCTAATGACAAAGTGGAAAAAGGTTTGTTTCCCATTTTTTATATATTTTCAAAAATTAAGAATGAATATATAAACATGTATATAAGTCAACACAGCCTTTGCTCAATACTTTATTGTAGCACCTTTGGCAGCAATTACAGCCTCAATTCTTTTTAATTATGATGCTACAAGCTTGGCACCTATTTTGGAGCAGTTTCTTTTGCAGGACCAAGCTCCATCAGGTTGAATGGGGAGCATCGGTGGACAGCAATTTTCTGATCTCTCCAGAGATGTTTAATCAGGTTTAAGTCTGGGCACTGGCTGGGCCACTCAAGGACATTCACAGGGTTGTCCCGAAGCCACTCCTTTGTTATCTTGGCTGTGTGCTTAGGGTGGTTGTCCTGTTTGAAGATGAACCTTCGGCACAGTCTCAGGTCCATAGCGCTCTGGAGCAGGTTTCCATCAAGGACGTCTCTGTACGTTGCTGCATTCATCTTTCCCTTGATCCTGACTTGTCTCCCAGTTCCTGCCGCTGAAAAACATCCTATCAGCATGATGCTGCCACCACCATGCTTCATTGTAGGGCGGTATTGGCCAAGCGAGAGGTGCCTGGTTTCCTCCTGACATGGCGCTTAGCATTCAGGCTAAAGAGTTCAATATTTGTTTCATCAGACCAGAGAATTTTGTTTCTCATGGTCTGAGAGTCCTTCAGGGGCATTTTGGCTCCAACTCCAGACAAGCTGCCATGTGCCATTTACTGAGGAGTGGCTTCTATCTGGCCACTTTACCATATTGGCCTGATTAGTGGAGTGCTGCAGAGATGGTTGTCCTTCCGGAAAGTTCTCCTCTCTTCACAGAGCAGTGTTGGAGCTCTGTCAGAGTGACTATTGTGTTCTTGGTCATCTCCCTGACTAAGGCCCTTCTCGCCCGATCACTCAGTTTGGCAGGGCGGCCATCTCTAGGAAGAGTCCTGGTGGTTCTAAAATGTGCTCATTGGGACCTTCAATGCTGCAGAAATGTTTCTGCACCCTTCCCCAGATCTGTGTCTCAATAAAATCCTGTCTCAGAAATCTATAGACACTCCTTGGACTTCATGGCTTGGCTTGGTTTGTGCTCTGACATGCACTATCAACCATGGGACCTTACATTGACAGGTGTATGCCTTTCCAAATCATGTCTAATCAACAGAATGTACCGCAGGTGGACTCCAATGAAGTTGTAGAAACCTCTCTGAAGGATGATTAGTGGAAACAGGATGGCACCAGAGCTCAATTTTGAGTGTCATGGGAAAGTGATTTCTTTGTTCTTTATTTTCAAAAGATTAGCAAAAATGTCACGTTATCATTATAGGGTATTATGGGGTATTGTGTGTCGAAGTTTGAGGGAAAAATGTGAAGCGCTGTGAATACTTTCCGGATGCACTGTATTTACAATACAATAATAAATTCCTGTCAATCTGGTAAGATCATTTTCTATTATAATTATTAGAGTTAACTTAAAACATTACTTAATGTTACCTGAATAAATATATCAATAATCATCTGCAAAAATACATGAATCAATAAATTGCAGCAGGAACTCGAAGGGAAGACGAATGCTGATGATCTGGGAGACGCAGATAGGATGTCATTGAGAGCAATATTACTAGCAGGCGGAAGGGCTAAACATGAGCGGCCGTTAACAGCAGTGGTCTCATGGAATTACTCAGGGCCGGTCCTGTACAGAACCACTGCTTCCCAGACTCTCCCACAGGATCCCGTCATTCCCGCTCCCACACGTATTCCCGGGGAGAGACTGGCAGCAACGGGCTTTTTCTGTTCTACTGAAGAGCCATGAGAAGAAGTTGCAAAGGTTCCAAATGAAGGGACGTAAAAACAATGACAGCCCTCGAGAGGAACATAGAAAAGAAAAGCTAAGGGTTTAGAGGCTGCGAAGGAAGAGAACGGAATAAACAAATTGCAACATCAAAAAGATTCTCCTGTCCTCCCTCTGTCTGGTGTGGTGCATTATGGGTAGGCGTAATGATCAACTGAGAGGCCCTTACCTGGGAAGATGAACTGCTGCTTGTATTTGAAGTAAGAAGAGGCTGTAGATAGGGAGAAAAGGAGGAGGTAGAGCGGGTGAGGGTGGCAGAGCAGACCCATTCTATAACGGACAATCAGCACTGAGCTGGGTTGGTTCATTCAGGGGTGGAAATGGCACAAATTACATTCTATCCCAGAGCAGAGATACAGGACAGACAGGATCTGAACATCAAAGAGCACTAGATTGATGATTTCTATCAAATAATCCCGTACCTGTTAAATTGAACTGTTTCTGTTGCCTTGCCGACTGTGGGGAGGGATGCAGTGGGGAGGGAGGTGTGGCACTAGAAGGGAGGGGGGGAGCGGGGGAGGAGGGGGTGGAGGAGGTTGTGGAGGAGGGGTTACTGCTAGAGTCTGGCTGGTATGGGACGGGGATGTGATCCTAAGGACAAAGAGACGGGAGAGAAAAGAGAGAGACAGGGAAGAGTGAGACGGGGAAGAGTGAGATGGGGAAGAGTGAGATGGGGAAGAGTGAGACGGGGAAGAGTGAGACGGGGAAGAGTGAGACGGGGAAAGGACAAAAAGGAGAGACAGGGCAAGGTCGAGACAGGTTAAAGGGTGAGAGAGGAAGAGAGGGGGAGTGTGAGATAGGGAGAGAGAGGGAGTGTGAGATAGGGAGAGAGAGTTAGAAAGTGGGGAAGAGAGAGTGAATCAACTTCAAGGCATTCAATTAATACAGAGCCACAGGTTATTTAGAAAGTCTTGAAACTGTGAAACCAGACTAATTGAATTTCCGCAGAGTTGTCAGTTAACTTGCCGTTTACAGTCAAGAGTTCTTGGTGCCCGCATAATTAGTTTATTAGAACAGTGACAGACAGACAGCTTGTCCCCCTGAGAGTCACAAACCCCCTCTTTCATTCTTCATCTAGTAACCTCAGGCTCCATTGCTCCCTTGAATCTACCTTGCTGCCTGCTAATTAAATAGACGAGTATCATGGGGATTCTCTATGGTCTAGAGAGGCTGGAACGAAGACAGTATCATAGAGTGTCTCTACGGTCTAAAGAGGCTGGAACAGAGACAGTATTATAGTGTGTCTCTACGGTCTAAAGAGGCTGGAACGAAGACAGTATCATAGAGTGTCTCTACGGTCTAAAGAGGCTGGAACAGAGACAGTATTATAGTGTGTCTCTACGGTCTAAAGAGGCTGAAACGAAGACAGTATCATAGTGTGTCTCTACGGTCTAGAGAGGCTGGAACGAAGACAGTATCATAGTGTGTCTCTACGGTCTAAAGAGGCTGGAACAGAGACAGTATTATAGTGTGTCTCTACGGTCTAAAGAGGCTGGAACGAAGACAGTATCATAGTGTGTCTCTACGGTCTAGAGAGGCTGGAACGGAGACAGTATCATAG
>JACXGK010000353.1:0-66925 GCA_016801125.1 Novumbra hubbsi
TGTTGATAGGTACTGACCACTGTTGATAGGTACTGACCACTGCAGACCAGGAACACCCCAAGAGCTGCCGTTTTGGAGATGCTATGACTGGGTCATGTAGCCGTCACAAAATGGCCCTTGTCAAAGTTGCCCAGATCCTTATGCTTGCCCATTTTTCCTGCTTCTAACACATCAACTTTTAGTACAAAACTTGAGTTCACTTGCTGCCTAATATATACACCCACTGAGAGTTGCCATGATGATAAGATTATCAGTGTTATTCACTTTGCCTGTCAGTGGTCATTATGTTATGGCTGATCTGTGTATTAGGTGAGCTTTCTTCAATCTGCAACTCTCCCAAATATAGGGGAACTGGATGTGACAATTGGGGGGAAAAAGCACGGACAAAACTATATTTACTGAAAATATAAAGTGCCACATATTACCTGGCTTTTATGTACACGGGAAACATGCTTTTGTATTTTGTTAATTCCTTGCAATTTTTTTTTAAACAGGCTCAACCTGCATTACTGCTTGGTTTACTCACCCCCAGGACAACCCTGAATGTCAATCCTAGCTAAGGCCATAATTCTATAATTGTACAGCGCGTATCATTTCTAGAGACGAACAAGTCAACACTACAACAGGTGATCAAATAATAATCAGGTGTGTTACGGTCAACTGACCTGAGAGTGTAGTAGATTTACCTTTCTCCAGCCCAAGCGGTGGAAGAGAGAGAATATCGCCAGCAGCAGGAGGCGCGTTATGTTGGGAGGGAGGTGCGGTGCGGAGAGGGGTGAAGACGGGTCAACACCAGCACGTTGTGGAAGAGCAGCTTCAACATGGCACACCCTCTGACCCTTTACTGGACACTAGAGAGCAACCTGAGGGGAAAGGAGGTATTGACAAAGAGTTTTATAATGTAGTAAAGAAGCAGTCGCTCTGTAAGAACATCTAAAGACAGAGGTTTAACTGAAATTCAATTGCTTCAATATTTGTGTGACAGGTGTTGTCTGTGTTTATTCTGTGTCAACTATCCATCTGCTGACTATGTTTGGTTCCAGGCACTTTGTATTTACAATGTTTGTTGTAAATGGTGCTAATCGAATGTCAAATATTGACATGACAGCGCATTTGAAAACAGTTATTAATAGTTAAAGCAACTATCCATGAAGAGAGCATTTTAAAAAAACTATATTAATATACGCCAAATTTCAGGTAGTCTTTAGAGCAACAGATCATATGAGCTGAATATATTAAGACAAACATAAAACGGTTACTTGACATCGAAGTACACACATCCTCTAAGACCAAGTGTCAAACCGGTTCCATGGAGGGCCGAGTGCCTGCAGGATTTCGCTCTCACCTTGTACTTCAATGATTAATTAGGTCACTAATTGGTTAGGTCTACCCTCACCTGGTTGTTTGGGTCTGTACCGGGAACCAATTTACAGGGAAAAACTAAAACCGGCCCTCCTTGGAACCGGTTTGACACCCCTGCTCTAACAGTTTCAGATCCCACTCTGACTAAGCAAGTGGCTTATCGCAACAATTTCATACCTAGAATTGTGCCATGAAAGTACATTACAGCACTTTCAGAAAGTATTCAGATTCCTTCACCTACTGGTCATTTTGCCGTGTTACAGACTCAAAATATAATTGACTGAATATAATTTTGTTGGCATCAATCTATGACCATAACCCCATAATGACAAAGTGAAAACAAGTTTTGAAATATTTCAAGAAATATATTACTCAAATGCATGCAGTCTATTTTGATAATTATTGATAAGCATCTAGAACTATATTCCAAATGTGGCAAATTCAGTATAGCCAATATTGATATGACACAATCAGCCCATGTCAGTACAAAGATCTTTTTCCTTTCTGCATCTATGTACACTGGCAAAAATTTGAAAATTGTTTCTCTTCTGATGTCTTCTATGCTTTTTATTTTCACAAATATAAATTCAATCAAAAATGTATCTTTTTATATATTTTAGGAAAAAAAACCATTTAATGTATAAACTATAGGATACACATTATCTTTTTGTAATTGTACCTTATACAAAGCCTGAAAATAAGTGTAGTAAACAAGGTATTAGACTTCAATCGCCAAAACTGCGAGAGAAAATTGGACTTGCCAGAAGGACAACCCAGAGCCCACAGGACCTCAGACTAGGCTAAAGATACATTTTTAAACTCAACAAATGACCCAAAGCACACAGACTACACTGGAATGGCTTCAGGACTTGTCTCCAAATGTCTTTGAGTAGCCCTGCAAAACCCTGGACTTGAACCACACTGAACATCTTTTGGGGAGACCCAATGATCATGGTCCACTGACACTTCCTAGCCCTCCAGACACAGCTTGAGAGAATCTACAACAGTGGTCTCAAACCGGTTCCACGGAGGGCCGAGTGTCTGCAGGTTTTAGTTTTTTCCTGTAAATCGGTTCCAGGTTCAGACCTAAATAACCAGATGAAGGTAGACCTAACCAATCAGTGACATAATTAATCAATCAAGTACAAGGTGAGAGTGAAAGCCCGCAGACACTCGGCCCTCCGTGGAACCGGTTTGAGACCCCTGATCTACAAGGAAGAAGAGGGGAATCTTCCCAAACCCAAGTGGGCAAAGTTTGTAAGTCAAAGTTGTAATCACTACTTACTCACATCAGATTTTATTTTTTTCATTTTCAGTAAATTAGTGCAAATTTCGAAAATGTGCCTTTGTTTTGTCATTATAGAGTATTTTGTGTAGATTAAATAGTTTTTATCAATCAATAAAAAATGAAATCAATGACGCTAGAACATTTGGAAAAAGTTTGAATAATACATTCTGAAGGCACTGTATTTCTGAGTAGACTGCATAACTTTAAATGCAGTGGCAAGTAAAAAAAAAAACATTTTAAAAATAATAATAACGGAATAATTCCAATTTAACGTAAATATTTTTTCAAATGTGCATTAAACAAATATGTTACACAGAATGCGCACTACATGCTGAACATCTTTACCAAGTCTGTTTTCCTTGAACTATTTCCATAGTGAAAATAAAACTTAAAGTTCGGCATGAGAACATTTTGTTCATGGCGGTAAGAGAATTTTGCCATATGGAATTTGTTTTCGGTTATTGCATACGTTTCAAAATTAGAGTATGAGCAACAGCTACGTTCAAAATGAAAACAAAGTCATTCAACATTAATCGTTCGCTTACCAAGCATGACAAACTAACCTGTATAATATGGGTAATGCTTCACACCCGTATTCCAGTACGCACAGTAGGCCACACTTCTATTCGCCTCAGCCTTGTTTTCACAGATGTTGTATCCGGATAAAATACCCGAATGCAAAGACAGATGAATTGGTTTCTTTTACAAGTTAAAAAAACTTTTTTTATCATGTTCTAAGTACTTTCCTTACTAAACCCCAAAATCGTACTTTAACTTTTCATAAGAAAAAGTCGATTTGTATTTTGCAACGCAGTGGCTCAAGGCAAGTAGTGACGTGGTGCCATCACAGGTGCGCTCGCTCTGCGACTGTGACGCCGTAAATTTGGTGTGCATGCAACCCAAGATGCACTGGTTATTTATTCAGTCAGGTTTTCTAAAAATAAAGACAACGATCTTTGTTGGCTGGCAAGGTTTTCCTTCTTCTTCCTCCTTCACATCCCCTGCTTTCACCAGCACTAATCAAAAACACACTTGTCAGTCCTCTGTTGGCTGCTGTACAAACAAGTCACAGTGACACATTCTCGGATTACAGAATGTTCCCCAGTCTCTGGTACCGTTGTGTTTCAAATGACGTGATGGACATGTTTATTAGACATTTCAGATTGAATCCCTGCAAATAAAACAAATAAAAAAGAACAATCAATATGCATGCGTAGCCTAATATTACCCACTGCAGCATGCATTCAATGTTACATATATAAGAGGGGGCTGTTCTAAGATGGGGGGTTTACTATGTAAAACATAACCTTAAAGAAGAACTGAATTGTTCTACTTTTGGATCTACTGTAAACTGTAGCCCAAAAACACTCCGGTCGATAACAGTAGCCAAGGTTGCGCAGTGGACACGCTGAAAAATATTTTCTAAATTCAGACAAAATTATACCATTAGAAACATTAACAGATCCGTGTGCTATATACAGGACGACAGTTTAGTATGGCAGGTGTGCCAATGTCATATCGGTATGATGTTGGATCACTCCCCATCAAGCCCCAGCTGTTTCTGGTCAAACCGATGCATTTTATCGTTCAAGACATGTCACCCCATTCGAAATGAGAGAGTAAATTATTCCACTCACCAGTCGTGGTAAAAAAATATTTATGTCTGCAATGTTCCTAAATGTACGCGAGAATCACCGAGATATGGGCTAACATCGTCGTTCTTCTCTCACTATTTGGGTTAGCAGTCGCATAGCTTGCACCTTCACTCGGACATAAAACTGTAGTGGATGCATTTGACCAATAACTTCCGTCTCGAGCACCTAGCTGTCAATAATGTGACGTTGTTATTTCTTTCCTGCAATATTGCCACGTAATTGCTTACTATTGCAGCAGTATTTATTTTGCGTGACAAAAAATACGTATAACAATACAAACCTTTACATTGGAAACAAACAATGTGCAACTTTGCGTTTCCGATTAAATAAAATACAAAATACAAATATTCATAGAAGGGGACAGCAACCAAAATGGCGATCTGGCATATCAAAGAACCTCCTCATGATTGGCCGAATATTCTCTTTTTGTCACGTTGATTGGTTGTTGTGCATGCTGTTTTGACAGCTGACTTCCGTGGACCACATTCTCATATGCTCTACGCTACAGCGCGGTAAGTTGAATGAACACCAAATTAGGTACTTTGCTAAATGTGAGTATATCTAAAGTTAGCTAATGATTTGCACTTTAATAATTTGAACAGTAGTTTACATTGTATTAAAAAACAAATGCTATTATACGAGCATCTGGCTCTGCTGTATTGTACATGTATTTTACACACATTGGGCACAGCTACACTTACACCTTTCCTTTTAGCATTTCATGGCTACACAAAGTAGCAACACAGCTAATATGAAAATTGTAAAGTGCACAACCATATATTTCATCGGTTTATTGACTGTGGGCAAGGGCTGATATTGGGGAATGGGGTACTTATTTCACTACAGTGTGTATGTTAATGTATTCACCAAAATGTCTGTCTAATATGTAGTTCTGTTTTGATAGAATTCAAGCGTTCATTGTAAATATTTCAATCAGTTTGATTTTAAGAAATTATCGATTTATATTAATTAATTAATTAAACCGTGTGTGATTTTATTTTTTTGTATTGTTGGACTTTTCAGCAGGAAAGAACTTTCAGATAGATGATAATGTAGGCAGAGTGCATTTTTTAAATTACTAAAGCTACAATGATGTTGGTAACATCGTTGTGGCCTCTCGCCCTCATTCTGTCTGCTTTTCTGAGTAGTGTTATTGTTATTACTGCCTCTCTGTCCCTCATTCAGTACTTCTCAAAATTCAGATAGTGTACTTTTAATAGAGATAGTATTAAATGACTACATGATGGCCCTTCAACATTCTATCTTGGCGTGGCTTGTGTTTTCTTCTCTCCCTCCTTGCCTGTTTTTTATGTCTATCACTTTCCTGCCCTGATCATACTCAGCATTAACCAAATTCTTACAACGTATACCTTTTGGACCCATGGCTGTATATGGATGATTCACAGTAATATTTGTTTTGGGGTGTTGACTGGGTCTCCTAAAAATTTTCACCAATGCTATATTTTCTTGACAGGACTGCAGTAGCAATGGCAGAGGATACATTTGTTGTAAACTCCAGCAGCCAACACGCAGGCATTGAGAAAGGTGGAGGGGAATGTGTAGGAGAGAGAGCTTGTCTGCCAATAGATAGCTTGTCTGCTGCCCAGCGCGATGTCCTGGAGCGCTGTCTTCACGCGCTTACCCACGCCAAGAACGACAGCCAAACGCTCGCCGCGCTCCTCCTGGTAAGTGTGTTCTTCAATAAACCGTCTTACTTTGGACCCATAGGATTTCTATTCAATCCGGAATGGTAAACGTGTCTTCTCGATCCTTGATTTCCTCCCTGCTGTTCTGTAGATCACACGGACATGTCCAGCGGGACAGCTCGACAGCGGGACTCTGCGGCGCATCTTTGAGGCGGTGGGGTTGAGTCTTCCAGCTCGCCTCCTGGTGACCGCGGTCCAGGGGAGTGATGCCTCGGGCCTGCCCCCAGAGGAGCTCTTGTCTCTGGGCACCGCTCTGCTGGCTGCCCTCAGCACGGACCCAGAAATGTCCGCCCACCCCCAGCTCTTAACCACCGTCCCTCTGCTACTTGGGCTGCTGGCCGATGGCTCTAAATGGAGCCCGGAGAAGCGAGCCAAACACCAGGGCAGACGAGGGATGGAACCAGACAAGCCCAGCCGGACAGAAGGCAAGGCCGAGTCATCTCCGACCACAAACCCTACCAGTGCGCCAAGCCCCGCAGGCTCAGAGGAAGTTCCGGTAGAGAACGGAGGTGTGGATTCAGCAGTCCAGTTAGATGAGGCTGTGGCTGCCGACTGTTACCAGGTCCTGTTTACCGTGCGCGCTTTACCCCGGGGCCCGGAGCAGCTCCTGGCAAGGGGCGCCGTCCCTGCACTGTGTCGGGCCCTGGAGCAGAAGCAGACCCTCAGCCGCGAGAAGGGGTTGCCCCTATTGGGTACCCTCCTGTCGGGTAAAACCAGAGAGCGAGCCTGGAGTAGGCACCCAGCCGAACTCCTTTCCCTCCTGGCCAGAGTCACCCAAGACTTCTGCCAAGCGGTCGACCACACTCAGCTCGACATGTGCGCCCTGGTGCCGCAGTTTCTCCCCTCCCCCGACGGAACACCGAAAGACGCCGACCTGAAACCGACGATGGTCCGTTTGTGGGCAGCCCTGAGGCCCATGCTTCAGGCCAGGCTGACCCCCGGTCAGTTGGGCCCCGTGTTGCTCCTCTCCGCCTGCCTGTTGGACCTGGGCGGCTGGGAGCCCGTGGGCCCGCCAAAGTTCTGCTGCCTCCTGGTGAACCGGGCCTGCGTGGAGGTGAGGATGGGCCTGGAGGAACCACCCGGAGCGGAGCTGAGCCCTGAGCTGCGACAGACCCTCACCGCCTGCTACCGCGTCATGGAGGCGGCCATGGAGCAGGCCTGCAGCGGCCAGGGGGCAGACCAGCAAAGCGATGCCCAGCTTCAGACCTCCATCACTGGGCTCAGTCTGCCGCAGAGCAGGCAGGTCCTCCGGGTTCTGGAGGAGGCTTTCTCTGCGGTCGTCTATCACCTGCAACAGGTGAATGGACGGTGCTAACTAGATGCATTTAAACTTGCGGAGAGGGTCTTGAATGCGGATTGGCTGACAACCATTTGCCTATAAATCACTAAGCATTGTAATTGAACAAAAATGGAAACATTCAATGGCGAAGGGTTTAGCAAAGGTCTCCTCAAAACCACTAGGTTCCCAATTACTTTTTCTCTGCATAAGTCAGAGAAAGACTCTCAGTTTTAAACTTAGAACAAAAAGAGGAATTGAGTTGGTCGGAGTGGAAACACTGGACTATGAAGTATGAGTTATTATTTTGGTAGATTTATATGTGGTCAACATGACTAATCATTGTGTACTCAGTCTATTGATTTTGATGTGTCTAAGCCTTGATTACATTACATTACATTAGTGCAAGCTGCGCTGTCAAAATCTTCGCCCCAACACTTTACAATGGCATCATATACCCTTCAAACTCGAGGGTGTTAAAGCCAGTTCCGCTCTGTATTTACATTGCACACCACTAATTGGGGACATATTTAAACTTCGAACACCTGGTGAGGGCAACAAATGATGAGGTGGAATAGAACACCAGCAGGCCCCGGGCCTCGTAGGCGGCGTTGAATAGGCCTTTAGGCTGTATCCCGGATAGACACACATGCAGCATTGATGCCCTGTAAGATGAGGCCGACTCTGAAACTCAATGCCGAAGTCTCCTTCCCCAGGTTGACCCCGGACGCTACGGGGACCCCTTCGTTTTCGCCACGTTCCGTTCCCTGTGCGCCTGGCTTGCCGAGGAGACCTCCTGCCTCAAGGAGGAAGTGACCGCCCTCCTGCCTTTCTTGATTGGCTACGCCAGAAGCCACCTGCAGGGGGAGAGTACGGAGCAGGCCCTTTCGGATTGGATGTCAGAGATGTCTGTAGCCGGCGCCTCTCAGGGAGGAGCTTGGACCGGCACGGATGCTTTAAGGTGGGTTGACTCGACACAGGTGGATGTAGTGAACTCTGCCCTGACATTTTCGAGCAGTGACAGTTTCTTAGGAGCAAATTTGGGGAACAGGATCCGACAGCCTCTTTGTTTTCCTGCCCAGGTATCTTCTACCAGCTCTATGCCACCTTTCCGCAGAAGATGCCCCGAGAAAGGTTTTACTTACCCTGGACACCCCGGCCCTGCTCGTGACCTTCCTAACCCAGGGATGGGGAGACCTGCGGGGGAAAGCAGGGTCGGCATTAGTCCGGGACCCAAGTATGGAGACGGCCTGCTCTGCCCTGCTCAACTTTGCAGTCACAGAGCCGGAGAGAGTCGGGTACAACAACACACAGCTCCTATTGTAGAGACCCAACAACGTTGTACGGCACATATTTGTGTATTTTTTTAAAACGCCTACTCGATATAAAACATGTATAGCATAGTGTAATTTACAGACTGATGCCATGATAATATTTATTTAGTATGTTGGGTAAGAGGAGATTTTTTCCATGTATGAAAAAAGCCATGAAAATATGTGAAAATTAATGGCTGTTTACTCACCTGGAGTTTGAAGTTTAGATACAGGATTACATTACACAAGTATGTTAAATATGTTGTTGTTGTTGTTAATGACCCACCTACTCATGTTTTAGGAAGGACCCTTGTTTCAAAGCTCTTGAGTCCCTGTTAAGTGAAGCGCTTCCTGTTCTCCTGCACAAACCCCGCCTCCTGGTTTTGGCAGCCAATCTTTGCACTCTAGGGCTCATGATTGGCAGGCTGAAACCTGTTTCTGAAGGTTAGTTGAGTGGATTGTTTTCAGTTGTTGCAAAATGGTTTTCATTCATCCATAATGTAATAAGTATTCTCTATTAAAGGAATTCTCTTTTTTGGGGGGGGCGTACAAATATGTTATGCAGTCAGGTGTAAAAGACATTATGACAACCATTCGTTCTCTTAATATTATTACGTACATTTCCAACCCTGAGTAGATGAGTAGATTTTAGCAAAGCATAATTTAAGTCTAATACATTGAATTTAAATTTGACTCAAATTAAGTTTGTACTCATCATTCTACAGCTCCGGTTGAAGCAAGCCAGAGGCGGTTCTTCTCCACAGCTCTACGGTTCCTCCGTGGGGCCCTGGACTACAGTTCAGGTCCCGGCCCGGCTAGGGTGAGCCCTTCATGGGAGGAGTGGTGGGAGGAGGCTGGGGAGCTCTGGAGGCTTGGTCTGCAGGCCCTGGCAGGCTGTGTGAAGGCCCAGCCCTGGATGGTCACCCTGGTCAGGGAGGAGGGCTGGCTCAGCCACACCCTCTCCTTGCTGGGCTCCTGCAGCGCCCTGCCAGACCCAGACACCCAGGCGGTGCTAGAAGAGGCCCTCTGCGCATTGGCCCTACAGTGCCCACTCTGTCGGCAGGACATCAGCGTCCTCGTGAAGAGCCATGCCGATGGAGCTTTGGGCAGTATGGGCAAGCTAAGGAAATCCCTCAACAAAAGCTGAAGCACATATTTACTGGTTATGAAGATTGAGTCACATGACGTGAGCAGGAAAAACCTCCTCTGCCTCTTAGACCAAAATAAATGATTGAATACGTCATTGTGTTTGGTTGCAGGCAATATTTTTGTTATGCTGTTCCTGATAAACATTGCAGATGTTTGAAAAATGGTAGAACTGTGACTGGATTTACAAGCAGTCTGTAACCGGTCTGTAAGGGAAGTATATAATAAAGAATTATTTTGATTAAGACCTTTCTTTGACCAAGATGTCTCTTTGACCAAGAAATTACATTCGAAGATGTCCTGTATTTTACTGAAATTCTGTTCACAATGATCTTTCTGTTTTCTTAAATTATGATTCCTTCCATAAGTGATGTGAGGACTGCTATTCTAATATAAACATGTATCGTAACAACACTGTTCCAAAAAAATAAGGTAACGCTCAAATCTCACATCGGTTCTCATTGAACTAATATATTAAAGATCTTTGCTGTACATGGTGTAATTTGTTGAGAACAAAACAATGTAACCGCAGTCAGTGGGGACCAAAATCAGCAATCGATTGAGAGCTGGATTCAAACTCACATTGAAAGTTAAACAGTTGAAATCACAGGCTGTTTCAACTTTTGTGAATTTCATAATGGTTTCGCAACTGATATTGTGACTCAGTAGTGTGTATGGCCCCCACAGGCTTGTGTTCATGCTTCCTAACTAGACACCGTAGTAATTACGTGTTCCCTTAATTTTTTAAGCAGTGCATGTTATGCCAACGTATTTTCCATCTCCGTGCATGTTCTTTATTCTACCACTAGATGGCATTCTGACTGCAGTGGGACTCGTTCATGGTGAATTCTGCAATTGTGCACGACTATGCGCTATATCAGTTATACCAATGTTATTGATGTATTAGTGAAACTATGGGTTTACTGATTCATTGTTGGCGGATGGGATTCATAATACATTAATGTGAATCTATGTTGTTTTACTTTTGTCAGGGTCCCAGTTTACTGCTCATTACATTAAATGTATTTAAAACACAAAAAGAAAGAAACTGCATATCAATTATGTTTTATAGCCGATACATTTTATTGGCAACATTAACCTTGATTGTCTCCAAACAAAGTCGGGTAGACTTTTTTAAATGACAGTTATGCAAGGTACGATATAGCATTTTCTTGAGTGTGAAGTTCTTATAATATAGTTTGAATTTTTATATTTACGAGAACGCCTAAATGGAGCAAATATTTAACTATATATACAAGTACTTGTACAAGGTTTATAAAATGGTCTTAAAATGTAAGTGTCCTGTTTTGGCACTATTGCAACTTCATGCATTCTATTTGGTCATTATGATTTGTGTTAATTCGTTATTACATTTTCTATCGCTGAAAAAAGAACACCCTCACTCTGCCTTAACTTAACAGCCCTTTTGACTCCCCTCGCGCCCTCACACCCCTCCCCAAACTCCCCAGAACCGTGATCGTCTTTCTATTGTGACTCATACAAAACTCCTGCATCGCTACTCCAACTAACTCACTCTTTGGTCTACCTTCAGCTCGACTCCATCCATCCTCTTGTTACGCGTTTTAACCCCCTGGCCAAGCATAACACCAAACTCTGGCACACGGCATCATGCTCTGGAAAACTCGAACGAAGACTGAGCCTTACTGTGTACAGGTAAGACATTGTTTGTCTGTGCATGAAAGTGGTTGCTTTTAGAAATATGTTTTGTTTTGCTACTTCAAGTGGGGCTTATAATTGAAAAATCCCCAATATGGGAAATTGTCAAGAACTAGTGACATTATTTGTTTGATGTTATAATGCGTTATAACACGTGTTAACGATTTGTTTGTGCCTGAAATGCAATACATATAGTTTGTTCAATTTCACGGAGAACATCAAAGTATTCAAAATGTGTTAAATCTATTTCAAGAACCCTTAGATTTTTTCATAGTTATTTTGAGTTTAAATGTATCATCTAACAAAATGGATACTGTGCGTAATAGTTAGATTTTTAACTAGAAGGCTATGTATTGATTCGTTTCTCTTATGATATATTTAAACTTGATCTCTACTCTGTGATAAAATAATTTGCAGGAGTCTGGGGACAACACCTACTTTCAATTGGCTTTGAAAACAGAATGCAACATAAATGGGATGTTTGGTTGATAACTATCGATAACTTCTGAAGAAACGAAAGATGGGCTAATTATCAAGATAATGTGGGATAATTAATGAATGACTGAATGAATATCTCTTTAAGAGAACTGGACCCCCCCAACCCCTCCCCTCATTCTGTTGAGCGCGTTCAGAAACCTATAAGTAGCGCGCGCATGGAGAAAATTCAGGACACTTTCTGACAGCTCGTCGCAGCAGCATCCATATTAACCGCACGTGCTTGAGGGTTGTACGTCGAGACATTTCTAAACGCAAGAAGAAAAAAATATATCGAGGTCGTTTCTGCATGGATATTTTAGACAGATGAAAGTAGCTTGGATTATAACTCTTTGGTGACATCGCTAAGAAATTGAAAGCCTCCACATTCTGTAGATTGAATTTGAGTGACAAGAAATCCAGATGTTAGTCCACACCTATTCGGCTATGGTGAGTCTCTGTACATTCAATACCGAGCGCTTCATCTCAGAGAAGGTTATGTATGATCTTGTCATTTTCTATTTCTCCAACTTTGTCCTGATTTGAGTGGGCACAATTATATGACGTTAACTTCGCACTTACGGCGCTCCGGTTATCACTGTCAGCTGTCGGGAATGATGGTCTGTGTGTAGAATGTCAGTGCGAGTCGGAATCCGACCGCTTCAAAGTGCCCGTGAAAATATTAATTTACAAAACTATGATGAGTGTTGAAGATAGTACATCATTGTCGTTTTGGAAAAGTACAATTTATTGTAGCTATGGTGAGCATAATAAAAATTCCAACTGCTTCTGATTTGAAGTGTGTACAACTACAACCAATACCGATCAGATGGTATGCACAAGTATTTCTACTTTGTCTTTTATGTTGTCCTTCATTATTTAATACATACTTGATATAATAATGTTCTTCCCATTGCTAGTTTCTGCTAATGGGCATTGTTCCAACCCAACAAAATTGATCCGAGTGACCCAGCTTTACAAAAATCGAATTCTAACCAGGAAGTGCATGCATATGGCGAGAAATGTAGGCTAGGCCACAGGACATTTGGGCAATATCGCTAAATAAATGCATTGATGACGGAATGTTACTATGTTATTACTCCAAAATTCTGAAAAAGGTTTAATAATTTAACTTAGTCAATATTTGTTCACATTTACCTGGAACTTATTTGCAATATTTTGTGAATATTTCATCATCTCCCGTGTACTTAAATATGTGCACATATTGTATCATATTGAGATTGTATTTCCTGGGGCAAAACGATGTTATTGCACATGAGTTACCTGCCCTTTGTTCTTTTGGGGTTCTCAGTAACCATGACCTTCGTGACACTGTCAGGCAGAGGTGCCTCCGGCATTGTTTGCTTGCAGAACGAACCCATACTGTAGTGATTTGGACATTTTATAATTGAATAATTGAATGTTAACTGGTCAAGTGTCTGACAACATTTTCTGGAGTTTTAGATAGTGGCAATCGAAGTTATTTCGGTTGTGTTGGCAATTATGTTTTATGTTCTCTAACTATTTCATTGCAGTTCATACCTGATGCTTTTGGTGGATGCTAATGGAATCTTTAAAAAAAGTTATTAAATTAGAAAATAATAACGCATTAGGATTAAGCTACTATGCGGTTGCATTTGTTCAAATATGCTTTGAAAGTGTTGCATTAAAAAGAGGGTTGATTCACTAGCCTAACAATAGTTTTTCATTTTATTTACGCACAGGACCGCGCTGACGGGTTGACCGGCTCATCGCCGAGTGGTCGACTGTCTCAACTCTCCTCGCTGAATCAAGCAGCTTACTCATCGGCACCCCCACTCTGTCACACACCGGCCTCTGACTTCCAACCTCCGTACTTCCCCCCTCCATATCCACAGTCTTCGCTCTCATATTCCCAGAGCCAGGACTCTGCATATCACTTATCGGACCCCTACCCCTCCATCAACTCCATACATCAGCATCAGCAAGCGGCATGGCACTCGCAGAGGTCGCGGTCGGACGAGGGGGGGCTATTGTCACAGTCGCACCGAGCTTTAAGTCTCGACCCCCGTCGGGAATACCCTGGTGTACCCCGGCTTCTTCACGGACTGGGGGAGGGTGCCGCAGCGCTAGGGGACGGTCCTCTTGGAATGCACATTGGACATCACGGACTGGAGGACATGCAGGTGGGGTTTTTTGTGCGTGGACCTTTTTATTATTCATTTTCTCATTCTAAAAATTATATTAGACGTTCGCTCAAGTCAACTTTCAGCCCATAAAGCCGCGGTATTCATGTATAGGTTTAGAAAACAAATCTGTGAAAGAATGTATAAAAACAAATAATTGTGGGTATAGCAATGATTCCTTCTTCCACTTCTGTAACTTAATTTCTTTTGGAGCGCAATTGTTTTTGTTTTCTTTCTGTCCACCCTAAAGAAACAAAAATCTACAGAACAAATCTAAGAATATACCAACCTGTTAATAATTGCTCCGAAAGTGGATACCTGTCAAATGTAAAAGCAAATGTAAATGACTTTGCAAAATGTAAATGACTGTGATCTTCTTTCTGACCGTATTGTGAGAGTATACGCACAGTTTAATAAGTTTATTTAGAAGCCATAAGCATATTTTCCCTGCGGCAATGTATATAGAAACTTGCCTAAGTGCTGATAAATGTGTTGATGGATACATTTACTCCTAATCATGTTAAAGGGAATTGGTCCACTAATTGCAACGGCTCGCTTGTCTCGTTAGCTTAAAAAATATATTAGTTCAACCTAATCCCTTAAGTGTTGTTATATTAAATATGGCGGGCAGAGATCAAACAATTACACATCATACCAATTAGTAATTACGTTCTTTGACCTTAAATACAATTAATTCAAATGTTTTAAAACACATATTACATTTTGGAAGCAGCTCTCAACTTCCATTTGCTTCAGATAAATTATAACAGGCATTTTAACAAAACAATAGCCACCTAGGCTTGTCATTAAAATATCCTGAAAAGTATAAATACATTTATAGTATCGTAAAATAAAATAACGTTATATTTAAAACAGTGTTGTAATTTCAGGGAGATAATTTTAAAATATATATAATCATCTACAAAATTAATAGGTTTTATGATACGATTTATTTCGGAAATGTAAGGAATGTTGTAATTCTATTTTGTACACGAATAGATTGTTCTTAGTTTGTGAATATTCAAGCGTTATTTAGAAGATCGGAATAACGTAAAGGATGCGAAGATATTCAGCTAACATTATTTTGTTGGCTGAAGCTAAAATCAATTGAAGTCATTGTGAGAAGTGTTCTACATATTTGCAATTTAGTAAGAATAATAGTTTAAACGTTGCTATGGATCTATTGAGTAGTCAACCACACAAGCAGGTGCAGATTCAGACGCATTTGTTCAAAGCATCCTGCACCCCTCACGGAAAATTCAGCGCGACCAATTGATTTTCATGGTCATTAATACAAAGAAACACTTACTTAAGCGGCAGGCATGGAGTCATCCAGGCCATGTTTGTGTTAAACGCTCTCTCTTTACAAAACCTTTATTTGATTAATGGATTAAATTTGCTTGTTTTGAGCCTCTTTAAATCCCACACAAAGAATGTCTCTCTCTGAGAATTTGATCTTATTCCACTTGATGACACATGCAAAATATCGCAGAAACCCTCACAAATAACAGTGTTTAAAATGTTGAAATGGTGTCTGCTGAATTATTGTGTATTCTGTAAAACCTCATTCTGGATTTAAACAAATGAAGCAGCCGATACCATTCTAATAAAAGGCACGAGTGAGGGATTAAACAACGTAATTCATTTTTAAAGTAATGTTTATTTTATGCGCACCCTTTGCTGATAGAAAAATTACAAAATAATAACATGTAAAGTTAGATAATTATATATGTAATGTAAGGTAACTTCTGAATTAGTCTCTAAGCAAAGTTCTTGTCTTTTTAATAACAAATCGTGTGAGATGGTTTTATTTTAAAAAGGCCTGTGATTAGCGTCGTTTTCACAGCTGACAAAGAAACACGTGAAGTCATGAAAAATATAAAACATTTGTGTCGTTGATCAAAAAAGAAAGAATAACAGCAACAACAAAAAACATATGGCCTTGACGAAGTAATTCCCATGCGGATACCACGCTCCCTTAAGATCCCCTCCTCATCTCACAAACACCAAATGATGTCAGTTCTTTGTCTCAGTTTTCAGAAAGAAAAAACAAGTGTTAAGCAGGGGCAACTTTTGTCTTCCTCGTGGTTTTCTGATCAGGGAACATCGTGTATTTGCTCAGCCAGTTTCAACAAACAGCTGTATTCTCTACATCATCTAAAGGGTGGTGACAACAACCCCACACCATCCCTTCACACACTATTGACTGGGTCTTGGATAAAAGCTTCAGCTAAGTGGCATACGATATATTATCATTAGGGCCCCCGAAAGTCACCCACTCGACATCGGACGGCCTCTCGTTATGTCCTCTTCAGAGTCTAGACTCAAAAACTGATGGCCTAACGAACCATGAGACTCATAGAAAACTTCTGCCGATCGGCTGTTATAATATACATACAATGTGATAAGAGCTAAATTATAGATTGTGCTTGGCCCCCAGACTGGTTTTGGATTGCCTGGTGAGGCTGGTGAATAAATGATACTGACTGGCCACTGTATATCTACCCAACACAGGGGATGGAGGAGGGCTCAGCCTTGGGCATCCTGGATCACTCCGTCATTAAGAAAGGTAAGGGATGGCAACGCTCTGTGTGTGTGTGTGTGTGTGCATCCTTCCCCATAAACACCAACCACCCCTCCAGCATGTACACACACACACACACACACACATAGACACACACGCTAACTCTCTCTCTATAAATAATTCTGTTTTGCTATTTCATTTGAAGTCAAGAAGTCCTCTAATACTCGGCTGCAGACTTCACCCTAAAGGCAGTCATTCTTAATGAACTGTTCATGGTCATATGAGAGCGAGGGAGAGAGAGGGAGAGAACGAGGGAGCGAGGGAGAGGAAGGAGAAGAGAGAGGAGGATTAGAGCGCGGAGGAGAGAAGTGGGGCAGGGGAAGGGAGGGGAACAAAGTGATAAAAGACGAGTTCTGGGGAGATTCACAGCCGTATAATCACTGTAATATTACCAACAGTAAGAACGGGCAGGTTTTCACAAGACACAGGGGCACGATTAACAAATTCAAGTTGAATTTCAGAATCAGCTCGGAATGCCTGAATTCCAAATCAGCTTGAGTGACTACACCAGAGACATGACATATCTACTGTATGCACGGGCGACGCTTTAAATTAGACACCAGCCCACACTCATTTTCTGAGGGAGACGACTTATCCTTCCGCCGATTTGCTGAGGTTCAGAATGTGTCAATTACAGCACACGCTCATGGCCATGGATTTGAGAGCGGAGAACAGACTCCAAAAAAACCACGCAAATAAGCGGATCTGGGGAACGAGAGGAGGCCGAGAGAGGGAGAGGGGAGACAGAGAGGAGAGCGTGCTTTCAGAGGCCTCTAGGCTTCTCGGGGGGCTGGCCCTGGCTGGCTCTGAAGGAGGGAAGGAGAGAGCTCCTCTCTGTCCGGGAATCTGAGCTGCACAGTGGGGAGTCACAAAGAGGAGCCTGCCGCCCACGGAGGAGAACTGGCAAGGCAGTGGCCACTGTGGCACAGCAGTCAGAACGCACCAGAGATTCTAACTCCAGAACAGCAGAGCCAGTAGTTACTAGGAGCACTGAGGGGTGTGGGGGTTTGGGGGTTTGGGGGGATACACACTCAAGGGGGCAGGATATGATACTGAAATTCACACTGACATAATCACTCAAAAACACTTACTCTCTCACACACACATGCACACATGCACACGCACAAACACACGAGGGAAAGGGTTAATTCAATCCTCTCATTTCATCCTTAAGATCCCTGCCCACACAGGCCCAGCATGGCTGGATGTGTGATTAGTGGGCTACACAAGCTAATCTCCTGAAAACAAATTAACAGTTTAAAAGATGATGTAAGAAAGATGTCGGAGCACGAATTAAAACGCCAAGGGGACTCGTTTATTTATGTCAAACCGGATCATTATTAGGAGCTGAATGGCAATTTAAAATCTTTTAATCATTTTCTGAACACTCTTCTCCAACAACATCCGGGTTTACCCCAATGTTTGGATTTCAATGGTTCAAAGCGTCCTTCGCCACAGCAATTCCTTAATTTGCATTCACATGCTGGTTTCGCTTTGTCTGTAGATTCCCCCGGTTCTTTAACTTTGTATTTCAAACTTCAGAGGCCACTTCAAATTCAAGCAATATGCAATACTTGAGAAGGAAGGTCTTGAAGTCAAGCAGTCGGAGAGAAGTTCCTGGTAAAGTAGCGAGGTGTGAATGACATTCATATACAGTAGACATGTTAAAGAAACAGAGCTACCACCTGCTGTGACAACAACAACACCAACAGCCAATACAATGGTGAAGCCAGAATTAAAGCTGTCGACCAAGGTGAAAAATGTGCCGCTGAATTTTATTATCCATTTTATAAGCGCACAACTTTCATTAGGGTGACTGTGGATTTTCTGTGGACTCTCATGTATATTGGAAAGGATTGCAGAGAAAAGATGTGATTTTGACTGTCATATTTTTGTTTATTCCTCCAATATCTCTCTCTACCTCTCTCCCCAAATCTCTCTCCATCTCTCTCCCTCTCTTTCTCTCTCCCTGTCCATCTCTCTCCCTCTCTTTCTCTCTCCCTGTCCGTCTCTCTCACCCCTTCTTTCAGTTCCCATCCCATCAAAGCTGAACGGCTCGTCCCTATCAGCTCTGCACCTCAGTAAGGACGGACTCGGAATGGGTTCCGTGTCCAACCCAGGGGAGGTGTTCTGCTCCGTCCCCGGCCGCCTCTCACTCCTCAGCTCCACCTCCAAGTACAAGGTCACCGTGGGGGAGGTGCAACGACGGCTGGCTCCGCCCGAGTGCCTCAACGCCTCTCTGTTGGGCGGGGTCCTGCGCAGGTGAGAGGAACTGGGTTTGTGCTCAGGGGGTTTAGACTTGTGGACAGTCAACCGTCACGACTGTGTTGGGGCTGAGACGTTAACGCCTGTAGGGGGGGGTGGAGGTCATACACAACTGCTCAGGTTTTTACTGTTCACCCGAAATCTATACTTTTTTAAAGCAGTTGTATCAAAAACAACCACAGAGCATTTCCCTGTTTCTCTCTCTGAATTTCCCACTCCCTCGTAGGTACTAAAAAACTATGTATTTTAGGAAACTAAGAATGGCCCGAATTCACACTTTCAATTATTCAAGTATAGAACAAAAATAACTTACTGTTTATACATTACCTTACCCAAAAATAACTTACTGTTTATACATTACCTCACCCAAAATAACTTACTGTTTATACATTACCTCACCCAAAATAACTTGCGGTTTATACATTACCTCACCCAAAATAACTTGCTGTTTATACATTACCTCACCCAAAAATAACTTGCTGTTTGTACATTACCTCACCCAAAATGCAAGGATGGACATTGAAACCACAGAAATAGAGAGAGGTTGTTTCATAGTCTTTTTGTACATTTAAGGTGTTCCTTACACAAGCACAGCCTCTTAGCTTTACAGTACCACAGTGCCTCTTAGCTTTACAGTCCCACATGATTTTGTGGAAATATACACAAATTGAATATTTGAAATGAGAAAGAACCTTTTTTCGTCTGCAGGACAGGATTTTCTTTAGGTGTTAGAAGAAAAACCATGTGATTGGTTGAATCAATCTGCATTTTAACCAGGCTAGCAAGAACATTAGACCCTGTTTTAACTTTAAATCTTGAAATGAACCCGTACCTAACATTTAGTCTTTACTCTAACCATAACCCTTACCCTGTCTGGCAAGAAACATTTTCTGTGTACAAATGTCTTAATTCAGTGCAGAACTTAAAATATCCTGTCCTGTACACGAATAAATGCATTTTTCATGAGCATGTCACAAATCTCTAACAACCAATTTGTATCTATTTTATGAAAACCTCTGATAATGTGTTGAATAAATTATAAAAAGTCTGAACAACAGTGGAATTCATGTATTCTCACCCCTTGATTGCTAAACGGATCTAGCGAGAAAAGTCAAAAAAATGTAATAATGCATATATTATATGAAACATAATCAATTCTTATATGAATATTTCATATACGCCTGCTTTTAATGAACTGCTTTCTCTGCTCAGTTTTCACAAAAGCTTTACCGTAAAGCTCATTTCAAGTCGTTGTCCTTCTACGAAATGCCTCGGCATCACATCTAACTCATGAAAGAAAATGATACTTGAAGCCAAATCAAAGGGCCGAATGAACCCGTCGAGTGGGATCCTGGGATCCGTGGGGCCGTGGGGGCGGACGTGTGAATGCTTGCCCCAGGTTGTCAGACCTCAGACTCGTAGTGAGCAGTCGCGGCCAGGAGCTAGCCTCCGTGGTTTGTTACGCGGGCCACACAGACAGGTCTTAAGCTGCTCTCTCCCTGTCTCCTCTCGCCCCCCTCAGGGCAAAGTCAAAGAACGGTGGGCGCTGTCTGAGAGAGCGTCTGGAGAAGATTGGGCTCAATCTCCCCGCCGGGCGGCGCAAGGCAGCCAACGTCACCCTCCTGACGGCTCTAGTGGAGGGTAAGAGGCCCACGGTGACGTGTACACATACTGACAGACACACACGGCCACGGGTGAACACACACACACACAGATTTAGAGAACAACTAAAAAAAAAAGAAGACTTTAACAAACATCCGTGTTATTCATTTCTTGATGAATTCCAGTTAAGAT
The DNA here is from genome assembly GCA_016801125.1 of Novumbra hubbsi. NCBI lineage: Eukaryota > Metazoa > Chordata > Actinopteri > Esociformes > Umbridae > Novumbra > Novumbra hubbsi. Next base: position 20,706 of record JACXGK010000353.1, read on the forward strand.
GTTGACGCCGGCCCGCGAATGAATACCGTCATACCCTTGAAAGCCAGAAAGGAAAGTGTAATCACAGAACCCTTCCGATGTCTCTTCCCAGGCGAGGCCGTCCACCTGGCGCGGGACTTCGGCTACGTGTGTGAGACGGAGTTCCCGGCCAGAGCCACAGCGGAGTATCTGTGCAGGCAGAGTGACCCGGAACAGCTCCCCACGAGACGCAGCATGCTGCTGGCCACCAAGTGAGTGATACGCCACCCCTGTCTGGGTCCTGGGATACGGTCTGAATGCAGTACTTCTCTAGCTTTCGAGCTTTTTCGGTGGGGGGGGGAGTTACGGACGGACAAGCTTTTCACTCTCTCCTTGAGAACAATTGTTAACACGATTAACCCTTATTGCTGTGGATAAGAGCGATTTATAAAATCATTGATAAGGGTTAATGTCATGGAAAACGGTAGTGTTTTCTTGGGGGGAGATTCCTATGAACAATGAAGACCATTGCAAACTCTTCTGATTGTAACATTTTGTCAGTAGTCTGTGACCTAAGGTGGTTTTAGATATGCAAGTCAGGTTCTGAAACGAGAAAATGTTTCTGATGTTCCGTAACATAATTTGAGCTTTTGATCATATGCTGTTCTGTTCTGCTGCAGATAAGTCCCATGGTTCTAACACATGTCCCATGGTTCCTTGTCCTTAAATGAATAAAAAACAATAATACTGAACAATCTCTAAAATACATGATTCGTGACACCGTGGGAAGTGTATAAAACCACCGAAGAAGATTTGCATTTAAATTGAAGCATGGGAAAGGTGTGTAGAAAATGCTTGTAGTTTGAATAGGTGTGGCTATCGTCCTGTAGCACAGTCAAATGGGTAATATCAACGTTTTGAAAGGTATAATGAAGAACCTGCAGTTACAATACAATGTTTTCAGGTTAAATTCGATGTCAAACAAATGCAATAAAACCATAACGCCAAGTATTTAAAAAAAAAAAAAAAACGTAAAAACCCTTGTAGTCAGTTCAAGTCCTGAAGGATATGCGACGGTACATGCAACATCTCTCTTCTAACAACATCTCTCTTTTTCTGCTACTCGTCACTTCGCCTCCAGGGAGATCTGCAAGGAGTTCGTGGACCTTATGTCCCAGGATCGCTCTCCTCTGGGGGCGAGTCGCCCAAACCCCTGTCTGGAGCCCGGCGTCCAGGGCAGCCTCACCCACTTCAGTCTTCTCACCCACGGCTTTGGTACCCCCGCCATCTGTGCCGCCCTCTCCGCCTTCCAGAGCTACCTGGTGGAGGCCATCAAAATGCTGGACAAGGACCAGGGCGGAGGCAAGGGCCACCACGAGAAGGAGATGAAGCATCGCAAGTAGGCCGATGACCTGGGGGTTTGGTGGACTCATCCACTTCCCTATTTCGACCTTCTCTTAGCCTCCTTTAAGAGGACAAAGACTGACATGTCCTTTCCAAGTTACTGCTACAACCTGATCCGTTACAGGGGAGGGCATGGTGATGTTGGTACCGTGTGTGTGTGTGTGTGTAGGCCAACTCTCTCAAAGACGCATGGACTTCTTCGGGGATGCTGGTTTTCTAGGCAGAGTCCTTTCAAAAACTGCCAACAACATTTTCTGGATGAGTTTTTTGGCTTCATGTCCCCGTTCCGACTGTCATGACACCCCCTCCCCTCCGCTTCGCATAGAGACCTCCAAATTACATTCCTTCAACGTTTGACTGTCTGGACTTGGAGCCACTCTGAAAAACATCTCGTCACACGAGATTATGCCATATCCAGGAGAACCAACTTTCAACAGTTTGGCTCCCTCCTCATCTGGACATTGGATACATCCAACTCCACCCCATAGGATGGGCAGTTTGTGTACTACGATTCAATGTGGGTGCTGCTGGGTAACGGGGGGTGGGGGGTGGGCTTGGGGGAGTGGTGTCACTGTCATTGGCAGCTATGGGCGATGTTTTTTTTGAAAGAGAGGGTAGGTGTGGGCAAATTAAGAAAAAAGAACACAAATCATTTTGTACTTACTGTGTATGTTTATTATTAATGTTATTACTGTTATTATTATTGTATTACGGCATAAATGTAATATATTATTAAAGAAGACAAACTGATACAGAATATCTGGGTATCACATTTTATCAATCCTCGTCAATAAAGGTAGAATTTATGTTTTTTATACAGACATTTTTAAACATAAATTCCCCAGACGTTTTTAAACATAAAAAGGTTCATTCATTGATTATACTTATTTTTATTTATTCCAATTTTAAGAGATCCAGGCCTCAGGCCATCTAAAAGATTTTTCTTCAAAATATATAATATATGTCTAAATCGCATGAATCTGACAGGTGACAATTTTTTTATGTTATTATGACACGAATAATACTTAGAGCAATATAATAAAAAAATGACTCCAAGATTTTTCATTGTTAATTAAAAAATGTATATTCCGCAAGAAGTAGCAATTCCTTGATTATTAACCATAGGTACACGACCCACCTCTCTCTTACACCGGCGTACATACACAAAATAATAATTACTGATGCGAATGTGCACCCCAGGGGCCACTCAAAATTCAGAGCCCATTTACTTCACAGCGACGAGGTGAAAGCGATGCCTCGCCAACACAACAGTAGCAACTGTGTTGCCGCGCCAGGATGCCGGTACCTGGGAGACTCCGAGACCACCGCGACTGAAGCACGCGACAAACAGCTCACCTACGCCCCGCCCCCTAGGCCCCACCCCCGTCTTATTTGCCCCATCTGCTGTTTCTCCCGGAATCGGCTCAGTCTCTCGTGCTCGTTCGTTTTCTCCACCTCCTTACCTGCCCCCTCGCTCCACATGACCCAGTGTAAATTCCCCCATCCCTCTTTCTCCCAGTGACCTGCCCCCCCTCTCCACCCCTCTCCCCACCACTTCTTCCTTCCCTCAATCCCTCCCTCGATCTGACACCCAGCAGGGTTGTTCTCCATCTCACTGTGCCTGCAGGCAAACATATGCTGCTCTTCCCGTCAGATTCCGGTGTGTTCGGGAGAGGAGGGATTGTTTAATGTTTATTAATCACCTGTCTGTGTTAGAGGAGACGAAAACAGGCGCGCGCATACACTATTGATGTTCCCAATTCTGTCCCAGTTTTCCCATTTGAGTGTACAGCAGTTATGGTTCTCTTGAATGCATAGGAAAATTACGGTGATAGGTACGTGTTTTGACAGGTGGTTAATGGGTGTCTATAGGCTATGTATTTACTTAATATTAACATTTAGTTTAATATACTGTGTACTCAATACACATGGGTATGACTGTAATTGATCTGCTACAAAACTAGTATTCAATTGGAAATACCAATATTTCCTTCAGGTACAGTGGGTTGAAGTATTGAAATCTGAAACTAATGTCTGAAATTAATATTTGATATCTTTAGTTATATTCAACACAATCTAAAAAATTTAAGTTACATTTTTTACAAAATATAAAAGCTAGTCTTTTATAAATGGTTAAAATGACCCAATTCCCTATATTTTCAAAACCTCACCTCGCAGAAATAATTGCATTGAAACGATCTAGTCTTTGTAATGTGTTGACATTCAGAGTGATCTTAGACCCTTCATCTTTACAGAAACCTTACAGATCTTAACAACAGATTGTTCTCATGTATTCAAATTTTAAATGCTAAAATCATGACCAAAAGGCTGTTATTCCATGTCATCGGCCAAAAGCATTGCCTCCCATCCAAATGCCAATTATTTTTAGCAAACAAGTACTTATTGTAAGACATGATGGTGGATCTTTGTTCTAAGGGCCATTTTGAGTAATCTGGTCTTGGGGCCCTTGTGAAAGTCGATGGCATCGTTACCTTTACCCAGTAACAGGATATTTTAGCCAAACACCCGTTTTCATCTGCCAGGAGCCAGAAATCTTCATGTGTATCACGATAAAATAACAATTTTAGAGGGCAGTCAGCAAACACAAAATATATCAAACAAATCTGGAAGGATGTTTCATGCAGGAATGTACCCTCAATGTTTTTCAAATTGTCTGAATGTTTTTATCCTCACAAGATGAAGGATCAGATGTCAATCATTTTAACCCTGTTTGTTTTAAGAGATAAACATTTAAAATTCCCATGCAACTAAGTGGATATTGACAATATAGCCAGTATTTCAGTCACTCTAAATTGGGTCTTTTTTAAACCCTATCAATAATGTTAAACCATTTTCACATTCAATACATACATTCAACAAAGAATAGTAATGATCAATAAGGTTAAAATGTTTGATCCTATTGATGTTTATTTTTACTCTTGAACACTAACTATGCACGTACGTGCAGGACACGCACACGCACACACACACAAAGCAGCCAGAAGGCTGTTCCCTTTATAGGGGACAGAGGAAAGCACCACGGGACAAAGAGATCTCAACAGTGTGTCACGGTTTATTGGAACATAAAGGGTCTACGGTAGAAAAATGTGGCCATTAGGGGTGAGCAGTGAGCGGTCACTTGGCGCCCACGGGGACGAGCTTCTCCAGGTCATGGATGCCGTCCTTGTCAATCAAACGGACGCTGAAGGAGGGCAGGTTGATGATGAGGCGCTTGTTCAGCTGGAGAAGACAGAAACAGAAGGGCTAGTCAGGTCACAGCTCGTGGCCCACCAGTGGGCGTGGCGCCGCCGGAATAGAGGGGAGAAGATGCACGCAGCAGCAACGCTGATCCACAAAGAGTGAAATTATTCAATTACAATGTGCATTACTTCTGTCTGTCTGTTATTCTGTCCCCCCAGACCGCCCACCCAACCCCCCAGAACCACCCAACCCCCCCCCCCACCTTCCCCTCAAAATGTCCTGGTTCAGTCAGACATGATGGCGTGAAACCAGCTAATGAGAACACTGCACTTCTCCCGCTTCTCTGCAGACAGATAAAAGCACCCAAGCCCACCTCTTCAATGCACTTCTTCAGCAGCTCCACAGCTTCATCACGAGTCAAATCTAAAGCGCACCAGTGATTAGAGAGAGAGAGAGAGACGATTAACTACTCCTCCTGATGACGTTGAACTTAAATAGGAGATCACGTCAATCATTTAGCATGCCGTTCTGTTACAGGTCGGAGACAAAGCGTAAACAAGGAACTGTGGGGAAAAACAGAAGGGAACAGGGGAAACAGGCGAAACAGGAAAGAAGCCGACAAGGTAACAAAATGAGGGGGAGAGAAAGACCGCCCACCTGGTCTGTAGTAGCGGTCCAGGATGGACAGGGTGAGATAGGCACCGTAACCGTGGGCAGCAAAAGGTGCTTTGGCCAGAGCAGACAGGTAGTCCATGAAGTAGAGCCCGGGGCCATCCGTCTCATCAAACCCAGCCAGCAACAAGTTCACATGGTACGGAGTCTAGAGAGAAGGGGAAGAGAGAGTTGAGGGCTACTGGGAGGAGGGGGTGTGTGTTGTGGAGGTCTTGGTGTCACCAGCCGTGTGACATCTGCTGGGAGACGACACCCCCGCTGCTCCCCCTCATCCCCCCGCCACTCACACACACACTCCGCTCCCGCCTGCCCCCCTATGCCCTGGAGTAACGCCAGGGCTCATTAAAAACTTCTGAAGTTGTCTCCCGCTCTCCCTTCCCTCTACCGTAAATTACTTCTTTTACCCTTCCAGCCACTCGCTTTCAATGAGCCTCTTCTCCACCGTGCAATCCGGCTCTCTTTCTCAACCCCCCCCCCCCCCCATTTCAGTCCTTGTTAAAATCCTTCCATCACGAGAAATTACAATTTTTTGCAAATTGGTCATGGCGCGCAACACACTGGACTGCCATTCTGACAATTGTAGAGTTCCCGGGTTAAAATGGGAGTTAAACGTGCTGCCGCCGTGAAACCAATGCTATGATTTAGCGGCGAACCGCACAGGGGCCCCGGACCCTCCGACGGGGGTCACCACGTTCACAGTTCTGCCACATAGGACACAGCTACTATTTTTCACTTCTGTCAAAATTTTTGTACAAGTGATCAGCCTGAATTGTTGCAAGAAACCGTTGAAAAACACACCTGTTCCATGCTTCAGAAACAAAAACGCTCCGGTTCTGCCCGCACACAAAAGTGGAGCCGGCCCATGGAAGTAGTCCAATACCTGGGAGTTCACCGATCATTTCAATGTTTCAGACGGGACTCCTTGGGGGATCAAATGACGGAAGACACCTGTAACATCTCACTGCCTTCTATCATATGGGAATGTAATACATTTAAGGGTTCTCCAAAGTGTCATTGGTTTTCAACACCCTTCAGCAAAATAAAACCCTAATTTTAAAGGCGTTTGGTTTCCTGAATTGTCACGACTGAGGCTAAGACGGTGGCCGTGCTCCAGGGAAACACACAGCTCTTTGAGGGCTACGGGAGTGAAGCGTTTCAGAATCTCTGCCTTGACAGTAGCGACACAACAGCGGTGACTGACGTGACGTCACCGGAGCTGCACTAACCCACGGTGATCTGAACACCTGCCCTGAGAATCAATGTCAAGCGCCACAGGGGAGAGGATGGGAACGATGCCAGGGTCCCCGTGGAGAGGGTGTGTGTTGCCAGGCCATGCTGGACCCCCCCCCAGTGGTATCACCACACACACACCCTTAACTAACAGACACCTGTCTAAGATGTTACAATGTAACAATACAGAGATGGCACTGAAGAACAAAAAAAACCTTCCTACCTCACCTCAGACGGCACCAGCCACCTGGCAACGCCCTGGTGAATCCGGCACCTGAACTCACAACATTTACACCTTCCAAAACAACATGGCCACCCAAATAAACAAGGGGGGGGGGGTAGGAAGCGTGGCTGGTTCTGGTGATGTGAACCATAGTGAAAGTCAACCCCCCCCTCTGCTTCCAGGTTCCAGCACTCCCCTCTCTCACTCGCGTAGTGCCAGGCCCCAGGACATGTTCTCTTTATTGGCATTTCTCCTCAATCTGCTGAATTAATTGTTCATCTGCGCTGGAACAGGGGAGTCTTGTGCAATATGGCACTAGTAATTATTTGTGCCCGTGCTGCACTGAAAGAGAGAAAGCCCATATGCGACGCTAGCGCCACACAAACTGTTGCTGTGGCCTTTATGCTAAATCTTTAAAGAAGCAAGAGGGCTTTCTTGTTCTTTTGGACGCGACCCAAATTGATGGTTTGGTATAAAAAAAAAAAACAGCATCAAGCAAGGTGCATCATCCGATTTTTGAGAATGCAACGGTTTTCTGAAACGTGTGGCGTTGGTTTGGGGCTTGTTTTGCGTCGTTCGCCTTCTCTTTCATACGCTTCTCTGAAGGTTGGCGCTTCTGCCTGGGGTCACTGAAAGGCCCAGTTGTTGTTTTGGATTTCTGGTAGGTACAAAGTAACCCCCCATGACAAGTTATGTAGCTCTTCCCCCAAGGTTTGGAAACACAGGAACTGCTCTTGACGGCTCAGTAATAGTCTTCTGGTAGGAATGGAATTAGTTCCTAAAAATGAAGACACACTCAAGTCTCACCTAAAAATGAACCCATGTCTACCTGACAAAATGATGATTGTTGCAACAACGTTGTGTTATTTGCATTGGTTTGGCAAACTCAAATATCACATGAGCGCTATGACGCTATCAAATGGTCTATAGCTGGGTAACAACACACACAATGTTAACTACAGACAAACTAATCTAAATTACTACATTAACTAGTTATCAGACCTCAAAAGGTTTTCCTAATAACTAATAAGAGCTAGGGCTGAACAATTACATTTACATAGATTACATGTTCCATGTTCATATTGCAAGGGCGTGCAGTAGCTTTACCTATTCCGATCAGAAGCCATAATGTCTATTTAATACTTTTATAAATTTTGATTATTTTGGCCTCCTGCAAAAGATCACCGTCACCTATTAAGGTGTGCAGTCCCTCCTCCTCACTGTTTTACTAAAAGTTTGTATATGTTGTCAGGTCAAATATATCCAACGGACAAGGAGGAACACCGCTCTGTGGTACTTGCCATTGAATAAGAAACGTAATAATTCTCTAGAATTTCATTAGTACAATAAGGTATTTTGATATACAAAATTTAAGAAAATCGCAATTAGTCATGTAGCACAATGTTTAACCCTACATGAAAAATCCACTGCTACTATTTTTCAAAAAATAAATAGAAAGATTTAATTTTCATAAAGAAACTAGAAAAAACAACAACAACAACAACAGAACTCTTGAAGCAAGCGAACAACGCACAGATTGAAACCAGCAGCAGACTTGATGGCACACACACTCTGGCATCCACACCACCGTCTGTACCCTGTTGACTTCTGGGTATACTTAAATGCTCCTGGGACTCTGCCTCCCCCCTGCCTCCCGCCTCCCCGTGTCCCACATTCCCTCCTCAGACCCACTAATTGTTTTTTGTAATCACTTCCACCCTCCTGCTATTGTGACAGGGAACGGCTGCACTCTTCCTAACAAATTAACCCTGTACCGTCCAGACGAGATTCGGTGAGATGGATGCGGCGAGACTTGACTCCCGTGTTTTCACACGCCGCTTTCGTCTCTCCGTCTCTCACGTACTCAGTCACACACACACACACACACACACACACAAACATGGGCACATGCGCACACCAGCGAACCTCCCTCCAGGGAGGAGGAGCACCGGGACCAGGTGGGTAGCGTGGTGGTTCTGGCGCAGGTGTTGCGTGTCCTCCGAGACCGGAGCGACACCACATCCTACTGACACAGTAGAGATGCACGAGGCAGAGACAGAACGCGTGCCACTCGTTTAGCAGCCACTACACAGGAGGGTCCAAGAAGCAGTGGGCGGACACATTTACGGTAGAATTGGAAACGTCTCTCGGCAGACGGACGGGTCCCGAGCAACTTGCGGTTTCATCTACAGATAGCTAGGTAAGACAACCACACATACTGGTAGCAGTAAGTCCCTTTTTACTCATTGACGTAGCTATTAGCAAAGTTAGAAGGTATATACGAGTATATACATAAGCACACACTGGAAGCAGGCAACACCCATTCGCCGTTAATAAAAACCAATGGTTTGCAAAAGATAAATGTACAGAATTGCAGGAAGGTAAAACTTAATTTTTATCAGAACGTATGATAATATTCTAAGCTTTAAAAGCACAGAGCACCTAGGAGTATAATATTATTTAGCACAAGAGAATCAACTTCACTCATTAATGAAATTACTAATTGGATTTGCTAGCGACAGCTCTTAAGCTATGTCTCCAACCTACGCTTCACCCGTTCCATTTGTACATCGTCTGCTATTGGTAATCAGTAGATGGCTGCAATTATATTCAATACTTTCTCTTACAAACTTCAGCAATTAAAAAAAGACACACATCCCACCATGGTAACAGACAATCCAACAGAGCTGAAAACATGTTGCATAAACAAGTACAACCATTCGCTCATCCTCATCTTGCACACATATCTAATGTGATACCTTAAGACAGAACATCACTGTTTAAGTGACTGAGCCTACTGTTCTAAATGCATAAATGAGGGAAAAAATGGTTGGTCTATTTATAAGGCAAAACTATACTGGAAATAAAAACGAGCTCTACATGAAACAATTACCCTGCTTCGAAGGTAGTCTGCAAGGTTCTTGCGTGTGAAGTTGGCTGCCGCTGTAGGACTGAGTTCATAACCTGAAAGACAAGAGAGCAGAATGAAAACACAAAGCCCATCTGAAGTCACCACCGTGTAACACATGACAGGGGTCCATAAATCTATTTATTGATTATACTTGCAATGAGGATGAAAAGAAAAACCCATTATGTGGGCAAAACTGACCATTTCTCATTTTGTAGAGCTGAATATTCTTCTGGATGTACTCTGCAAACTGTACTGTATCTCCGGCCTCTCCTACGCATAACAACAGAATCTTGTCGCTGAGCTTGAACATCTTGTCTTGGTCTGTGGGCAATCATACAGCAACATGTTTAACATCAGGAGTGAAAATACAAAAGTATAAATAAATACAAAACATTTTTAGTCAGTTATATTACACATCTTCACATATTTGTTTTGGAGCAAAATACTGCAAGTCATTTTGGCTGTTGAGTATGCATTATGAAAGCATGTCTGCTTTCACTTTCACAGTTCAATGAGAGCTAGCTGGCACAAATCTGCATATCACCTGAGTTGACATGCAAGTTTGCCAATTTATACCAACGTTACTTACTGTACAATAACACGGTTGTTACCAATACACTACTGAGCACTTACGTTAGATAAACTTAGTTGTCCAGCCAGTTATCTTTTACAGGTAGGCCAGTAAGGCTGTGAGGAAGCTTGCTAACTAATGCACTCTCAGACAGCAGGTGCTAGCTAACTAGCAACTAGAGCTAGCACATAACATGGAAAAAAACACAGTAGCATTCGCAACAAAATCCCGAATTGTGTCTTATGTTTCTTCATATTATTCAAAAACCGTTTCATACACAAACTTGACGTTTTTCAGACATCAAACACATGCGAAATGAAGATAATGGTTGAGAAACAAAAGCCGGCTAAATAGCCAGCTTCCTTATGCTATGGTAGCTAACTAACAGCAAACTAGCGATGTCATACCCCGTTTCATCTGAATGATGCTGCTGGCTGCAACATTATCAGCAGCAACAAGGACAAAGTCTGGCCCCTGAATCCCGATCAAATACTCCATAATTTAATTTCAAAGTTGCAATTTTAAATTGGGTTTTCCCTGAACAACACTGCAACCTCGTTCGTTCACTCAGATTACACAGCAAAAGTTTAACGAGTGGCGCAGACTATTGACGTCACCAAATATGGGGCATTTCTCCGTCGCATGTGACAGAGGTATTTGTGCAGCTTTTAAAAGAGCTTTGCAATTCATGTAGACGTACGCTTTAAAAGTTTATAGCTTCCAACGGTTCATTAAATCAAGTATTTGGCTGTGTTCCCTAACAAATGTCTTTTGGGTGAGTATATATGACTGGTATTCATGATTTTATGAAAAAAAAATTAATGTATGAAAAACGGGCTCAGATTTTTGGTATGGCGTCTGTCGCACAAACGTATCCTCAAAGATTGGAAGCCAGCCCCCCGATCCCCAACCTTGGTTATCAAAAATGTTTAATACAAAGAGACTGATTATTAATTTCATATATATATATATATATACTCCATATTGCATATATATATATACATATATATATATATTATTCACCCCCTAGGACTTTTCCACATTTTATTGTTAGAATGAAAAATAGCAAAAAATATATATAAATATAATTCTAAATTAATTTTAAATACAAAACATCAAATAATGAATTCCATAATTATTTTGCCACCTTTACGATACCACCAGATGAGTTGTGATACAAGCAATGGAGTCTACCTGTTTGTAGTTACAGTGTTTCACACGATTTCAGCTCAAATATACCTTTGTTTAGGAGGCCCCACATTTGGTTTGTACAATTCCTATAAAAACGTCATCATGATGACAATGGGACAGTGAAATCGAATCTGGAATAAGGTTATTCAAAATCAATAATCAGAAAAGGAACATAAAACAATTTCCACAGCATTAAGTATAAAACAAACAAGAAAATTTAACTCTCAAAAAAATCTCAGATAATCAACTGAAAATACCATTAGCAGTTGATTATTTCAGTGTATTCATAACAAGAGAACAAGAACACAAATGCATAGGTTGAGGTTTTCTCACTTAACATTGTTGCTGTTTAACCTTATATACCCCCTGGTCAGTCAAAATATTGTTTCTGCTCAAGCTTTATTAAAAGCACAGCAGAAAAGTTGTCTGATATTACAAACTCAATCTCAACCTAAAAAGGTTGTACATCTACTTTACAGACATCCAGAATACACAACACAGTACTGTGCGCCTATTGGCTAATTACAGGCTAATTACCATTGCAAGCTTTTTGACAGAACGTGACTTCCTGTGAACGTGATAAATGGATGTTCTGTCAAAAGCCATAATTCTACACTATGCTGTCATGGCAACCATAGTTCTAGGTCAGAGTTAACAGACTTCCTGACTGCGCTATATGTATGTTTCTGTTCTTCCTCAAATGTAAATATGCAAAGAGAGACCCAAGCAACTTTTCCTTGGAGCCATCTATAGCTGTGTCGTAGATAAGATAGGTTGAGGCCTGGTGCCTTGTGGTGTGGCCACAATCATGTACAAGGAGCAGGACCTGCTGACTAAGGTCCTTGTCCTCAATTCAGCATCAGTATTGATTTCACATTCTAAAACAATTATAGCCTAGTCCAACACAGTCTATTTATTACATTGGATTTTAGACTGAATTTCAGCGGGCTTCTAATCAATGAACAGAAAACTATTCTTACAGAGGTTTGTTTGGTTCATAATACAATTAATACACAAATCACAATGAAGATAATTATAATAATATGTGTCTACTCAATATCTTAACAAATCTGTCCTCTAAAGTAACTTTTTGGCCTCAATTGTAAGAGCTATATTTGCCTAATAACGCACATCATCCTGAGAATATTATCTCTACTGTGAAATACGGTGGTGGCAGCATCATGCTATGGGGATGCATCTCTGTGTCAGGGCCTCCAAAGCTTGTAAAGATTGTGGGCAAAATGGATGCAGCAAAATACAGAGAAATCCTGGGAGAAAACCTGCTGAAGTCTGCAAAAGACCTGGGACTTGGAAGAAGATTCATCTTCCAGAAGGTCACTGTCTTGGAGTGGGAAAATCGATGTCCAGATCTCAATGCCATTGAGAATATGTGGACTCAGTAGAAAATTGCTGCTCATCAGTAGTCCTCATTCAGCTTGACACAGATTGAGTAATATTGCTATTGGATAACGTTGCTCTGTCCTGATGTGCAACACTAATAGAGACTTATCATAATAGGCTGATGCCTGTAATTGCTGCCAAAGGTGTCTCTATAAATACATGCACTAATGGGGGTGACGATTTACTCAAACAGTACTTCAATTACTAACTGTTATGAATGTGTAATTATTTTAGGACAATTTGTAGATTTTATTTTTCACTTTGACACAATGGACTTTTTGTGTTGATCAGTGGCAAAAAAAATATGTTTTGTTGTAACAACATAAAATGTGAAAGTGAAATTATTGTTCTACTGGTATTTCCTATCTTAAGCAATATTATTGTTTTGTATTGTTTTGTCTGGCTGCAGTTTCTTTTATTTTAATCAAGAGAATTATAAATATATAAATATTTATATAGGTATTTACTCTACTGTTCAAAACTGTTCTGATTAACAAAGCACTAAAACTGCCATTAGTTCAGTAACTTTGGCATCAGTGTTTTTGTGGGTTTGATTACAATATGACAAATAACGCCATAATTCAGGAAAAAACTGTCAAACAGATCAAGAACCCTTTTTAGGACGTGGGCATTGACGTGTCAGCCACTAACATCCTCAGAAGACTACACAAGACTACAGAAGTTGGACTGCAAGGTGCAAAAACACAACTAGCCTCAGATACATGATGGCGTAAACGTACATAAAAGATCCTACAGCATTCTGAAAAAAGGTAGTGAATGGAACAAGAACAGGCAGGCTCAGAAACAGGCAGGTACAGAAACAGGCAGGTACAGAAACAGGCAGACCCAGAAACAGGCAATACAGAAACAGGCAGGTACAGAAACAGGCAGGCCCAGAATCGGAGGCGGCGTCACCTGGGAGGAGTGGTCTTGGGTGGTCTTCACTCCAACGGCCTCTCCACCTTTCATCAACAGGTCTTCCTCATCCTTCCCTGGCTGCCTCCTCGTTTAGGCGGAGCCAAGGTAAGAACAACAGTGCTTGGATTTTCCCTCTGGACTACCCAATCATTTTCTTACGGCTATTCCCCTTACCTGCTCACCAAGAGACTTAATATTCCCTCTATTGACGAGGCTCATAGTACAGCTGGGCAGGGGCGGAGCTAGCCCTGCTGGCTGCCACTGGAAGGTTGCCTACTTGCCTACTTTATTTGGCAGTTTAGATGCTGATGTATCAGATGGGTACACATTGGCGTCACAATTGTTATACATTTAAGAAGATTTTGGCACTAATGCAGTTGTCTTCTTTTTAACAGGGACAACTAATTTGGTAATTGTACAATGATTTGTCTTATTATGGCATCCATTCTGCATTTTTCAGAATACTTTTTTCAGACTACTCTTCCAACCTAAGCTTTACAGGCACCTGAACTGTGTTAGGGAGTGACCTCAACAGGCTTGTCCCTGTTGAGGTTATTTGCTGAGCAGTGGTGGAAATTTGAAATTGAGAACCAAAGTATGATGTTTAGATTTGATCACTACTTTATATAAAGTCGATTGTTTATTTTCTATTGTTTTTAAAGGAGTTTCTATACTGTAATTGAGTTTGTTGTGAGACTTTTGTAATACATGTGTAAGTAATATGAGTAGGAGGAATGGCCTGTGAAGGAATGAACAAAACAAGCCTGTTGTAACCACAGTCTTTGATTACTCGGAGTGCGGTCATATATTGGTTGTCCATGTTTTTATTGTCACATGTCAAAATAAAAAATACCTTGTATTAATTTGTTTTTGTTACACTATGTACCAAACGGCATTAAGACCAAATGTTTCGCTAGAAACCATTTTTGTGCCGTGTTTTTAAAATCAGGGAGATTTGCTTGTGCCTGCAAAATTTGGGAACATTAAGTATGGATGACTGTATCATCGCTGTATTGCAAAGTAAATGTGTATTTTGACAAATTCGAGGTAATTAATTCATGAATAAAGAGACATGGAGGGGGGAAGCAAGCCTTGAGGTACCACTGTTCTGAATCTAAGAAGTTGTGCATTTTGCCTTTTGTTGTCTACTACTAAAACCATTCAATTCACTATTTATGACTATATAAGACACATCATTTCTATCATTTGTATTTGTCTTTTGTATTGAGTATGAAATCGGTTTGCACTGTCTTTTCAAGTGGGAATGCTCTTACGGTTTGTTCTCTGCAACCCTCCCATCCACCCTTCGTCGTTGCCTCCTGAAGGCAGGTTAGGAAATGATAAACAGTCAGGTTAGAAAGGCATAAACACACAATTTGCAAATGCATTTAAATTGTGTGCAGAAATCTCAGCATTACTCATTAGCTGTTCAGCTTTCTGTCTTCCTCAGTCTCTCTGGGCTCCGTAAACTTCCAGTTCGGGGGTTGTGCTCTCTGAAATGCACCTTGTTACATTAAAAATTGCTATGCAGTTGCTTGAGCTCAGACTGTCAGGCATCCTTTGTAGGCTTGTGTATTTTTAACAAGTTATTCATGTCTACTTGTCAAAATGAGTGAGAGTTATAGATGTAGAAATGTGAGGATTTTTTTATGCACAGGCTACACTGAAACTGAATGCCTATGCGCTAGTCTGCTAGAGTTATTGATTTACAATTCTGATGTGTGTTGGCTTTGTTTGTCGGCAGGCTGACTTTGGGAGCCTAATATTTTGTACTTTTTTTTCATATTTCTCTCTCTTTCCCCTTATTACACTCTCGGCAGTTGTCGCTGGTTCAGCTTGACTGCTTCGTTAGGGCTCATCATTTGCATTCAGATTAATTATCTAATTACCGACAAATGTCCGGCGGCCACCCCACACTCCGGCTCGTCAGCTCTGAGCCTGTAATTATTTTAATCATTTACTTTCATCTGGAGCGTTCCTGCCATACTCCTGTGTTTAGAGGCCATTCTTAATTACCCTGCCAAGACACTCTTCTCCTCTTTTCATGAGAGAGAGAGAGAGAGAGAGAGAGAGAGAGAGGGAGAGTGGGAGAGAGAGAGCCCATTGGGGACATAATCCAGGAAGCTCTCAGCTCAGCTGGTTCACCCCCTTCTTCATACTCTCTCTGTCTCCCTCTCTCTCCCTCTCTCTACCCCCCACTCTTGCACAACACCCCCATCCCAACTTCCTCATCCCTCCTCTCTTTCTCTCTCTTCCACGAACCGCCGCCCCAACACCCCCTAACCCACCCCTTCCCCCCAATACTTCCTCCCTTCTCCCTTTATCGCCAGCACACACAGGAATCGCCCCTGGGCTTCGGCGCTCTGACTGCTAATACACTGACGCACACACCGAGCGAGCGAGTAGAGGGAGAGGCAGGATCAGAGTGGTTACACACGCACACTGTTTGTGGCACACATCACAGTGCACATCTTTTCACTATCCGCTCAGAAAATCTATACACCTCTCTGTCTGTCTACCCTTTATTTAGACAGCCATTCGCCAGCCTGTTCCAACTACCAGTCTGGTTTCTGTGAATCCCGCCCAACACATGAGAGACGGGTCAACTCCCCCGTGACCACTCAGTAACGATGCTAGTCCTGAACCCTTAAGCGAGATACACTGCAACCCTGACTGCTCTTGTTTAAGAGGGGGGGAGAGATACAAGCTATGTAATTGGGCTCTTGAATATTGAAGTTAGCCCGGGATGAAAGTTTAATGAAAAGATGATTATCTACCAGCTTATCGCCCTATTTCGGATTTCATTTTATTCACTCCCTGCTGCTGCAGCTCTCTCCATTTTGGCAGCCGTGAAAATAGCGCAGAGAGTCTGACAGGTTGAAGGCACGCGAGACAGCAAGTTGAATATGGTGAATTATACTAGTGATCTGCGGGTTGTATTTTTTTATGTGGATCTTCAAGAAAAACACTGGACACATCTGAAGTGCGCACGCATTGTACTGGTGTGCCTCATAAAACATGTCGCTCTAATTTAGTCTCATTGTTTATATTTACAGGGGACATTAATCCTTTTTTTGCCAGAAATGGTGTGAAAAAAAAAGACAATGTTTTGCTTTGACAGACATAGCACTTTAGCCAAACCCCCAGTGGGAGACGTCTGTGACTGAGTTTGGGAGGATTATGTATGGACCCAACTTGCCCTAAGGGGAGAGCTGTTGGAATGGGACATGGTTTGAACGACAGAGATTAGGGATCAAGGTGCATGGAGCACACCATTTGAGGGAATACATGGGTTAAAGCCCCCCATTTCACCATACAAATAACAGTAAATATGCTTGTCTGACTGAAAGATAAAAACAGCCTGGAAGATGGGGTTGTGGCAGTAAGGCTCAAGCATTTTGACATGGGTCAGTTTACAGAAATAAGATTTATGATCTTCATACAGACTTTTCGTATTTGAGACAACATCAGCATGAATTCGCGAGCTAGCCTAATTGACAGAGTAGGCTAGACTGTAATCTGTTTAATTTGATCAGTTACTGCAATATTGCAGTGCCAATTTCACGCTATCAAACAGACTGTCCTATGTGTTAGATCATGAATTCAAAACCTGGTCTTGAATAGGAGTGTCGAGGGAATAGACTGAGTTATTGCGTTAAGACTTTGTTTAACCTTGCCTTCTTAGATTTTTTGGCATTTCATTATACTTGGGGAAATGCGAGGTCGGTGTCAGTGGCGCCGCTTGACGGTATAATCCACAATTTCACGGATCTGAATCTGATGCGAGACGGTTTGTGGCCTTCGCTCGCTTTTGTTGACGAGATGTCACCGTTTAGCGGTCCCTTTCCTCTCTAAACCGGGAGAGGACGTCGAGGGAACCTGGGCACGAGAGACCACTTCATCTCAAGGGGTTTAAAAAGAGCAAGTTAAATGGAAGTGACAATCTCTGAAGAAATTCCTGCCGGCAGCTGCGCGCATTCGACATAGTCAGCTCTACTACAGTCGCCGGCCGCACGACCCCCGTGCCTGGCACACGCACCTGCCGCTCCCAGCCGCGCTTTCACCGAGAGCCACATAATCCATGGGCGTGTTGCGGAGGGGCTGCTCCCAATGTGCTCTTGAGAAAACCCCTAATGCGTGAAAAAGCCCCCTTTCTTCCTCTATTGTCCGACACAGTTTTATAGGACAACATTGGGCATTATGAGGTTTCGGGATTTACATGGGACTCTATAGAAGGGTATAATCCTTTCAAGCAGAGAACGAATAAAAGTTTTAACCCGCTGTTTTCATATTTATTAGCTGGTTAAAGCAGCAGAGGCAGCTGAACCCAGACCCCACCAACAGGCTTTCAGGCCCCCACATCCAGAAACTCGCCGCGAACCCCAAGAGACACCTCAGAATCTGGACATGTAGGCAGGGAAATTACCATGATCAGTCAGACTTCAGAAATCTTGGCTAATATTTTCACGGCCATGCGGATAAATTAAAAGTATCAAGCCTCACTTCTGGGCCTAGATTAATTTAATGTGGTAATATTTATGGGATTGTTTTATGTTATCCAACGTCTATATTAATTACTACTAGTTCACGTTCAGCCTATGACCTCCACTAACAAGACGATGATGCATTATAACTGAATAATAAGTTGGCTAATTGATGTTCAATGTAAAAAAGAAGTACAAACCTAAATTAATAAATTCCAAAAATGTTAAATGTGGAATATATTGTGCTTTATTTTTTAAAACGTGATTTGTTTAAAATTTTCAGCCAATGTAAACTTAATAACCTATTTGTTAGAAAGTTGATAATGATACAATCAAATGTAAAATGCGTGGAAGAATTATGCCAAATTGGTGTCATGCAAAGTGCACTTCCGCTCCTGTACAATAAGCAGATACTTGGTTTCTCCATGACACTCCTTGGCATTTATGAAGCACTACTTGAACAGTTTTGTTAAGGCTCTGCACGATTTCTCTCCTCACAGCAATGTAAAGGTTACGATGATATAGCCTATTGGCTTCCTGTAGTAAGCTACTAGCCCTCCAGTTGTACATGAATGAAGGTAGTTTGAGCATCTACTAAACATTTCTAACTCAGGCAATTCAGGAAGTGATTTCACATTCACTTCATGAATTAAAACATGGTTATTATTTCTATGAGGATCTTTTCCATTAATAAATATAATTCTACATTTGCTGTGTGTAGCGATTTATAAAATAATATGATTCAAAGCCTAGCTGGAAAAGAACAAAGAAAAGCAAAAACTGAAAGTATATTTTTAATGGGAAACAATAAAGAAAAAAAACAGTTCTCACCCGCCACCCACACAATTTCATGCTCAAGGAGAATGGATATATCGTATTAATGGATCTTGTTAATTTCGGTTAAATACTTTTTAAAATTTCCAATGGGCATCCTCGATTAAAGTGACAGATTAAATACTAACTATGAGTACATATATCTACCTATCTATTTATCAATCTAGCTTTCTATCTATATTGATCTATCTACCTATCTAGTCTGCTATATTTTTACTCCTTCTCTCTTGGCGACAGGTCTTTCTATCCAGTTCATCGTACACAGGCCGCGGGCCGCAGCCCCTCTGCCCTCCCTCTCCCAATCCCCCACCACCCCCTTTCTGTCAAAGCTGATTGTTTCCACGCCAACAGATTGCTGGGGGCTAGTGCACTGTCACACTACATCAGGCAGAGAGAAGAAAGGGAGAGAAAGAGGAGAGGGGAGAGAGAGAGTCTGCTCTGTGGACTCATCAGACAGCACTGGGTAGGGGCCTCTAAGTCCAACTCAGAAAACAGAGACGGAACCTACTTCTTTAGATCATGCTAAAGAGTGCCCCCTTGTGTTCTTAACATGTAATTGGATTTAATATAACAGTGATCAATCGCGCTATGTAATGAAGGGTCGCCCTCTGCTGGACGAAACCTAACGGGTTCTTATTTTATTCCGTTGTATACGCCGAGACTGCTTTGGTTCTCTTTCAGGCTGTAAGATACTTCTTATATGGATGAAGCTTGTTTTCATTGTCATGTTAATACGATATGACGGAGTGACTGAAACACTCTTTGAAAATGAGTAGAATAATGCGTTACTGCGCAATTGCAATGGGATATAGTCACAGATATGGACACAGACTAATAAAATGCTTTTCCACAATACACGGTCAAATGCTTGTTTTCCCACAATACACAATACATAACGATGCTGGTGTTTTAGGTAGGCTTACAACAACATTGGTATAGAAGATCGACATCCAGAGTATACGTGCATGCACAGAGGTGCAAAGTTGCCATGCACATTGACACCCAAAGTCGAAAACGTAAGTATTATAGTCTACAGATAATGAACAGGTGAACTGTTCGGTGAATATCACAGGGTCACAGACATGTAAACACTTGGCACAGACTTGGGTGACACAAGGCACAGCTGTGTGCGCCTCCCTCTCAAACATTTGGGACTGAGAAAACGCCTCCAACTGCGTTGCTAACGTTGTCTTCGCTCGTTTTAACCGACAAAATTAGCAGCTCTGCTACAGGAGAGCCCTCCCGTGCGTAAGTCTCACTAGGCACGGTGCTCTTTCACCGGTACCGCTGTTCGCGCGCAGCAGGGCCCCCATCACACATGCCTCGTGTCCCGCCGCGCCGCGCGCCTATTATACAGTGTTACTGAAAGGAAGAGATGTGTTCAGGATGAGGACAAGGTGTTCAACGTTAGAGATTGTCGCAGAATATCGAATTGAGTTATAATGTGCATCCTAGCACACGCAGTTCCTCATGAGACAAAGGAGATATTTGCATGAATTGCCCTTTCGTGGAGTTGAAAACTTATTTCAAAACATTATCACAAGAACCATTAGGCTTTTACCCCGTTTCTTGTTTTCCTATATTATGTCTAGCATATAGGAAACAGTTCACCATGCAAAATACAGTTGTATTACATTTTCACTGTGAATTCACGCCCTAAACACATCATGGTGATTTCTAATCCTCAAAATAAGCTTTTGTTCTCCGCGTGTAACGTTTCTCGGCGCTTTTTAGCAACGTTGTTTGTACACAGGACAATAACAGAACAAACGTGTTATCCCACCCGCTTCTCCATTTGATGCCGAACATACATCCAGCTAAAGCCAATAAACAACAGATCAATACTGTATGTTAATTCTCTTACAGTTTTACTGTCATGCCTGCGTCCAGAAGAGGAGATAAGCTTTAGAACATAAGCCTGGGCACCCGGAGTTCGGAGGCATAACCGAGGATTATCCCAAACTTGCCCCGGGGTTTGGCTCATATTGCGGGACTGGACCGGCGGCTGTTCACCGGGCCGGATGGGACTGCGGGGCCCCGGGGCGCAAACTGTCAGATTCCCCGGGGACCCGGACCCTGCAGGACCAGCTCAACTCAGACTGCAGATTAAGTGGTGAAGGCTGGTATCTCTGGAAACACACACACACACACGCGCGCACACACAGCACCGCTAGACGTTCCCTGCCCGCGGCGACGAGAGACACCGTCTAGATTGATACTGGTTCCTCACAAGGCTATCACACCACTAACAGAACACTCATGATGAGTCGATAACTACGAACTTTATCTGCAGCTGATAAAGAAACGATTGTAGGATGCTAGAAGGTCATAGACCAGAGGCTGATTTTTATATATTTAAATACGGAATACAAAGAGGCATTAATCGTTTCATTAGTAGGCCTACTTTATAAATTGACAACAAATATAGAAAATAAACTGAAGATAAAATAATGCGCAAATAATTGCATACGAAGGTGTTTAGCAGGTGTTCGATATTAACTCTCTGAAATAGGTTGTTTTTCTATATAGGGCTACTCTGAAATATACATTGATGTGGGTGGAGCAGACCTACTGTGCGACGAGTTTAAAGAGACGGGTAAAACGCCAGCATCCTCAAAAACCTTTGCTCAATAACACCCGGAAAACGAGTTGAAGACATTCTTTTATTATGTCACTGGAATAAATAAACATTTAAGATACATTTAGAACTTTAAGTCATCTCATGTTGTATTCTGAATATTTTTTGGCATGGATTATATCACAGTTAGTGACCAAAGAAGCATAGACATAGGTTGTATAACATATTAAGATACAAACATATATATTAAACTTTTCATAAACTTTTAATCTCATACATTTTTATGTTCTGTTAGGCAAAGTTAGGTTTAAAAAGTTCGTGCTTGTCCTCAGCGAGAAAGTTGACTTTGATATATTTAAGCAATTTGGCCTGAGGTGTGGTATATGGCCATTACACCATAGCTAAAGGCTGTTGTGATGCACAAAGCAATGCAGAGTGCCTGGATAGCCCTTAGCCGGGGTATGTTAGCTATATACCACAAACCCCAATTATACCTTATTGCTATTATACAATACCTTTTTTATCATCATGCCCATGGCATATTGTCTGGTATACCATCGCTTTCAGCTAATCAGCATCCAGGAGTGAAACCCAGTATATAATTGCATATAGACACAGGGTAGGATGTTAAATCAAACTACATAACCAACTTATTACAAACACCACACCAGAGGAAATTCTTGAGGATGTTGTGAGGTTGTAATATTATTTTGACATGGTCAGGTTTAGGGGAAAAACATCACCAAAGGAAACAAAGCCTTTGTATTCCCCATAAACACTTGACTGTTCTCTGCTGGTGAGCACTTCCTGTTATGCCCCCCCCCGTGCTTCCTTCCTGCTCTATGATTGGCTGGTGGTGGCCGTTGCTGCAGTGCCCATGCGCAGCAGCTCCTTCCTGTGATCAAGGATGACATCGAAACTGGACTGGAGGCGGTTCTGCTGTTCCTGGACACAGCCCTGCAGTGTGCGGACCCAGCGGATCAGAGCCAACCTGCGGTACATGGTCAGCTGGACCTGGTGCTTTTCCATCTCCTGGGCCTTGAAGCGCTCGCGGTCCCTCAGGGTCCAGACGGCGCCCTGGAGCTCAGACAGCTCGCCGCAGTCCGTGTCGGAGTCCGAGAGTGTTTCGTCGTCCACCAGGCTGTTCCCGGGTCTCAGAGGCTTCTCGGCCCCATTCCTTCCACCCTCGTCATCCCACTCCCGGGCTGAGGGGCGGGTGGGCGGCTCCGGCGGGTCGCCCCGTTCGGGCTTGGGTTCTCCCACACCGATGCGGCCCCAGCCGGCCCCTTCGCCACCGCTCTCCATGTTGAGCGAGGACAGGCTGCCGCCGGACCTGTAGCTGAACTCGAACTCGGAGTCGCTGTCGCCCCATTCCTCCGGGTCCTCCTCGGTCTCCTCGTCCTCTCGGTCCTCCTCCGCACCCCGCTTTGTACCACCTCCCCCCAGCTCTTGTTCCTCCTTCATGTCGCCGCTCATCCTCCTCACTTCCTCCTCCATCTTGCCCTCCTCAGCCCCATCCGGGGGCACCCTTCCGTAGCCATCGTCCCCACTCTCGATCTCCGGCAGGGGCTCCAGGGGGCTCCAGCAGGGCAGTCTGGAGAGCGGAGACAGGGCCCCTGGGCTGTAGTGGTTGGCCGAGGCTGAGGCGGGTGGGTGCGGCTGGTCGCGGCCCACGGGGCCCAAGTTACGAGGACGCACCTGGTTGCGATTCTCGTCCCCTCCTGTCACGCCGTCATCACCTTGAGACAGGAAGTTGAAGTTGCTGTCCTTCTCACCTGGCTTCCTGTTAGCCGCCTGCTGCTGACTGTTGCTGAGGAGCCGCAGTGAGGACGATGATCCCGCAACTTGACCCCCATACTTGGGATTCACTGGTCGGTCCAGGTGGAGCATTTTTCTTGGCTGAAACTCACTTCTGGAAAGACATTCACTCCTTGATTTAGATTCTCTTGTTATTGACCTTGACTGAGAATCGCTGTTTTAAAAAAAGAGAAATAGCAATGACATGACAGTAAAGGAAATGTGCAATATTTACAATATGGTTAACATTAGCTTGTACCAGTTCTTCAATCTAGCATTGCCATATTCTCCTTTTATAATAGGGTTTAAAGGAGTTGGTCTGTCGGTCCAATAGCACTCCACTTACATTACCATCAAATATTTACATGTCTCTTCAGAATGGAAATGTATCTAATCTTGTCTTCAGGGTAATGTCACTCATTCTCCACTCCCTCCCGAGATTCGCAAACACGCAGTGCTGAAGGACAGCGACGTTCCAGGGTCACGCGCGCCAATGGCGTTAATGTTTTGACGCTAGATTGATGCGCATTAAATTATAAGAAAAATCGAAATTTTATGATGTCATATATACAAAATGTTGATTTCCGTTTGTTTCTGCACCAACGCAACTATACAACGCATGTCTATCATTTTTGCAGCCAAGCTTAGACTACAGTTAAACGTACGTCCGCTTGTGTTCCAGACGCAGATACAATTCTTCTTAAACATGTTAGAAGAGAAATACCCACGTATTTCTTTTAATTAAATAATAATGTTATCTGACAAGAAATAGAACGCTAGATGACAGCATGCCATTAGCCTGTAGCATTACATAGCATTAGAATAGCCAACATACAAAAGGCGAAAGGGGCATACACGCAATAGTATAAACATGTTTATGAAATTATATAGTTAAAGATGAATTAATCTCCCATCATACGTTACGTAATAACCTTGCCCTACTTGAGCAGCAGCGCTCAGCTCACCCCATATCCCTGTTCTCTCTTCGGCCGCAGCGATAGCCTCTACCCCGCTCATAGAAAACAACCTCACCAATCCTTTTTTAATTGGTTGTTTACGTCATTATTCTGATTGACAAATGTGTTCGATTCATAAGTGTTTTCTTACCGTTTGGTAGCCAAGTGCTTCGTAGAGGAAGGAACTCGATTCGTGCCCTCCCTCTTTTTTACCCCACCTCCGATCGACCCTCCTATGTGATAAGTATCTGCCACTACCTCCCCTCTCTTCCTCCCATCCAGCCTTTCCAGCGCTGTGATAGAACGGACAGCAAGCTTACCCAATGAGTCACTTCCTAAACTGGGCAGGGACCGTAGAACGCGAAACATCAGAGGTGAGCGGAGAGTTGCAGAAATCACAATGGAATGCCCCATATACTTGCTATATTAATTATTAATTTCTTCGGATTAGGTCGAAATTGTTTTTGGCATCATTGCTTCATCAATTACCCCACCAGAATACAAAATGTTTATACTCAAATGTTAATAACAATGGAATTGCAAACAGTGTATAGCCCTAATTCATATTCAATTTTGTACTATTTTTATAGGGTCAGTCAGTAATTACAGTTTTATCCAAGCTTTCTACCAAAACTGTAATTTGTTCCAGGAAACAATTCAAGCATTAAAAGGATTGTAGCCTGCAAAAACCTAAAACAATTAAACGCCTCAAACTAACATTGGTTTATATGCTACTCAAATATAACCTATAGGCTAATCCACTCCTCACAGCTTTGTCAGGGGAGACGGTATGCAATTTGTTGCGTTGTGTTGCTGTGAACTGGCAACTGTATGTGTTGATGAGATCAGAGAGAACAACGGTTTTGAGCGTGTGTTTTCGGGTAGGAGGTGTGGTACATCAGACAGACTCCGAAACTAGGCCTAGACTGCCTTTCCCATCCCCTGACATGCAGTCGCTGGCGGCAGGAAAGCACACGTCCCCTCGCCCCCCCCCCCAACCCTTTCCACTTCAACAACATCCCCATTCAAGTGCTGCACCTCCAGGCTGTCCCCCACACCCACCCCGCACCTCCTCGTTGTCCCCCACACCCAACCCGCTCCTCCTCATTCAATAGTAGCCCGAACACATGAAAAATACATCAAACACGGTGGCCGCCCGCGGACTCGTCACATGCAGAATCATTTTGGTCTTCCAAAAACCTAGAACAAACGAGCCATGGAACAGGACACTGATAGTCTGTGGAGAAACGGATAGCAACAAGGCCGGAAAATAGAAACACCGAAATAGAGAGCGCAGAACATTTGTTGACCAAACGTCCAGACACTGGGTCATCCGCAAGTTCCCTTGGGGCGTTGAAGAAGAAAAAAAACAACAACGTTGTTGCACTGGTTACTGAGCAACGGGCAGCCATCTCACACGAAGGCATTTAATGAAAAGAGCATGACTTACCTAGTGAATAAGACCTTGTTATATTTTTACACAGACCCCCCCCCGTTATGACCCATTTCCCTCAGTTCGGCTACATCTCCAGCCAAGCCGGTCCTTGGTGTGACAGTGGCTGAAGGGAGAGACCCATGGCTATACTGTCAGCTCTCAACACCACAACACACGACCGTGGATAACTGCACGGAAAACCGGAGCCGACTGGACCCCCAGCCTACTCCTCTAGAGATAGTCAAACCGGCAAAGACGCGGCAAATGAAACAAACGCCCTCGCGTTTAGACTCTCCGCCCCCTTGGGACACGTCATGGAGTGAGAGTTCACGTCTCCGGTCTATCATTCGAGCCTCTTCTTAATTGGAAGTTAAACAAAACTGCTTTCTCCTCTAGATATTTCGTGGTCAGTCAAGGCCCACTTTGTTAAAATTCAGATACCCCCCCATTCATTTAAAATGAGGGAGGGCTTGAGAGTTGGGAGAATGTTACGATTGAATAAACAAAACCAGGATTAAGCCTCAGCCTAAAGCTAAGAGGGTATCCATGGGGTTTATTCCAGCCCCTGTGCCGGCTCATAATGATGTGTAATGAGCCTTCCTGCAGCCCCTAACCCCGGGACCTGCTGCTAAATCACCATGGACTAATGAGATGGAGAGATAAAAGCGGTCATTAAAAGTATTCCTAACGAGACCCTATTATTAGCCACTTATTAATTAATTAGAATAGATAATAAACTGCAATTATCTTAACCCTGGACTTACAATGGTCCTCTTGGATCCTAGCGAGGTCAACACAATATAGGGAATGAGTTAGGACCCGAGGAAGGGTTCCCCTTCTGTTGTCTTGAAGGAAAATTACATTACAAAAAACAGCAGTACAGACAATGGGGAATAATGTAAACAAATGTAAATAAGCATGGAAGTAAATTTAAATGCAGCACTGACAAAAGACTAAAGGAAAACTTAGGGTGGCCTACAAATCTGTCTACAGTCAAGTCAGATACTACAACAGTTGACAAAATACACTTTAATTTACAAAGTTAATACATTTAAAATCATTGTAAAAAAAGAAAATATACAAAAGAAATTCTCATTACACTACTCATTACATTTACAAAATAAAAATTAGTAGTCAAGTGTTGTTGATTCCGCATGAGCTTCTGAGAAAGTGTAAATGTTGAGGTCTTCAGATTTGAGCAGGCAACACACCCGTAGGATATTATTAGCAGACAATTCGCAAGTCGGGCACATTGAGGCGCCTTAGTTCTCCAGGTAACGAAAGATGCTTCTCTGGGGTCCTTTGGCTGCTGTTGCACTGTCTTCCCGACATGGCCGCTTAGCAGCCGGGGCCAAAACCTCCACTTGTCCCCTCTTCTTTATCTAGGAGGAAGACAGAGTTAAATATCGGAAATGACTCCTGTTGCTAGGATAATGGGGCAGAACCTGTCAGTGAGATATGGAGCATGTCGAGGAACTCTCCACAACGTTAGCAGCAAAATGTCCCATGACGAGAACGTTCAGATTTAGGGATTTTTAATTTCTTGCTGGAATGTAATTATTTCTGAGATTTTGGTGCTGGCATGGTGTCCCATTACAATGTTACATGTCCAACTGCGTTTGTTGAGGTCTGGAGGTCTACGACATGCCTCGGAGGACTAGTACAGCTATTTAAAGATCAATTACGGCTTTGTGTTAAACAGAACTCCCACAGAGTCTGTGTACGGTTATGGTCACATTCTACTGTGATCATCATTAGGACAAACAAAAATTAGAGGATGAAAGCTTCTTCTAAATGGCCTTTATTATGGTAGCAGTGCTGCATTTTTAACAGAGACACTAACAGCTGTGGACTTTGGCGCCAGCATATGGTCAGATCTTGGTACTGCACCGCAGAATGCAACATCACATGACTGTCATAACCAACCTATGAAGAAAAAAACCTGTCACAGGTTTAAGAAAAAACAGCGTGTTCTTGAAAATGTGTTATTTTATACCAAAGAAAAACGATTGCAAATGGAGCTTTCTAAGGACAATAGATACACAGCACATTATGGCACCATACCGACAACCGTTCCTTTCTTCTATTTCTCTGGGACCCACAGGTTCACAGAGCACCATTAGATTGGTTCTCACTTGTTGTGCCTACCTGTTTTTTGGGGGCCTCTGTGGCCGAAGCCTCCTTTCCTGGCGACAGGCTTTGAAAGACGAACCCCCGGGAATGGCGAGGTGCAAGGGGGTTCCCCTCGGAGATGCAGGCCAGCTTCTGCAGCACGGAGCGGGGCTGGCTCAACAGCGAGCCCCTCTTCACCTGAGGTCAAAAGAGAAAGGTCAAATGGTTAGGAGAGTTTAGTTTGGATGTTTACACAGTATACAGTGCAGTTGGTAAGTGTTTGGGCAGACAAGTGTTGTTGTTTTGGCTTTGCACACCTGCATGTTGAATTGTAAAAGTGCAGACAGTCAACTTTAATTTTTGGCCATAAACGGTGTATGATTTACAACCCCCTGCAACAAGGTTAAGCTCTGTCCAATGAGTCGAGGTATGGTTGTATCTCAGCAGACACGGATTTGCTGTACACTTCAGAATTCATCCTGTGGCTGCAGTCAGCAGCTCAATGAGGACAAGTTGAACGGTTTCGAGAAAAAGACAGACAGACAAGTAGAATTCTGTGTCGAGGTGGCAGGGAAGTGAAAACCACAACGCCGTCTGGATGGGGGCCAACAAGGACTAGAACACCAAACACAGCCACCCAGTGGCTTGGCTGCAGGTCAGCACCTAGAACTTTAGATGAAGTCCAGGAGACAGATTCCCAAAAGACCTTAAGGGCAGGGCACAGAGCATACATATGAGCACGGTGGAGAGGCATGAACGGAGAGTCATGAGATCTACCACATTCAGACAGATGTCAGCGATCCTGAGGTCTAGGCAACCCAAACTTGTACAAGACGAGCACAAGAGGTAGCGGAGCGTACCCTGTCAATCAACTCATCCCATGCGCAGCTCCCGCCCCCAGGCACATTTAGCTTTGTTCAGAGGAGTGCTGGTCCAATGACAGAATAACCACATAGATCTGAGTGGTTAACCACCTTATGTCGAGGTAGTAAATACAATCAACTATCCCAGGGTCGGCCTAGGGGCTTGGTGGGTAGGACAGAAAACTGTGAGGAGACAATGCCTGACTTGCAGGTAACAGAAAACATGAGAGGGAGGTCAAATGTATTTAGAAACTAGAGTGGAAAACCCAAGTGTCTATTGTAATGCAGGTCTCGGAATGTAGTAATACTCTTCTTTGCCCAGAGACAGACAGTGTCTATTAGGGACTGGGGAAAATGGGGTTCTACAGAAAAGGGCCCATTGCTGATGCAGAGAGATTTGAAATGATGCAGAAACGTAAGTGCGGAATGTACCACAGGATTGCAAGATGGGGGGAGGGAAAGCAGAGCAAATCCAGAAGACATGTAGAAATGCAGGACCGTTCTTCAAGGTGGCACCATGGCAGATCTGGAGCATGGAACCAGAACATCCATTTCAGGATATTGGCAGCCCCAGTAGTTGTAGTACAAAAGAATGCCAGGCATCTCAAAAAGAACAATGTGACTCGGGTACCTTAACTCCCCAGATAAAAAGGGTAACAGCCTTCTTGATTGCCTTTAAAAAGGACTAGGTAAAAGGTCAAAACCACAGGATAGAATTAAATAGATTTCAGGAGAATTTTGGGAGCAAAGTTTCCAGAGAAAAGGGCAGGTGGTGAACGCGTCACTTTCTCTCCAAGGTACGTGACACCAGAGTGGAGAATTTAAAAAGGAAAGTCAGTGCGGAAGCTGCCACATTGATTGGGAAGCCCTTACTCTTCTGGGACCTAACCCTTAAAACAGCCCTCCAAAATCGAGAGGATGGAAGGTCACCACAATGCAGGTTTACTGACAGAGATTACCACCTCAGGAAATGTAGATTATTGTTGGTCATAAATAATATTGAACACGGTACAGATGTTCTCTGATATGATTCCAGACCGCTAACACTTCAGCCAGTTTGTGGACTCTGAGGCCGAGCTCTCAGGCAGCGACGTCGGGAGTGATGATGAGGACGATGGCGGCCAGGACGAGTATGAGGAAGAGGAGCTGCTTGATGAGCTGCCAACAAGATCCACATGTAAGACGTTTCCCGAACATCATTATCCCATTGTTATTTGCTTCATCGACATAAAGGAGGCTCAAGGGCCTGAATGAAGCGCAGGAAGTAGGATCTGTCCCCCCCTTAAAAAGCACAATTGATGCCAGCGTAACAGTCAGAGAAGAGCCAAGTTCCACTGACCCATTGTACATAGACAATAACAAGTGCTAGCGCGCTGTGAAGTGTCTTAAAGAGAACAGGAGCTTCACAACTCTGCATGGACTTGATAGACAGCACAACCTCTACAAAGCTGAGAGTGGAATCAAGGTCAGCCAGTGTTGAAGTCAACAGATCAGCCAGGAAACATGTCATATTGGCAGTATCTGACGCATAGGGAGGAATGGAAAGAAATTCAAGGTGTTGTTGAAATTACACCCGAAGATCATTCATTTGGGGAATTAGATAAGAAGCAGCCCTGCGTTTCAATTGGTGTGCCTGCAGACCCCGCCCCGTCACCATGCCCATAACACCCAACAGGAACCCTTCCGCAACGTTGAGCAACGCAAGTTCAAGTTAAACAAGACAGATCCACACCAAATATCAGATTGGATTGCCAAATGGTTGTTGGGGAAAATCCCTTCACTGAACACCAACTATTATCATATAGGTGTTCAGAGAAAGGATTGGCCCCAACAACCCTTTGGCAAATTCAACATCAAAGTTGGAAGCGTTCACATTGACCAAAACTGCCGGTGTGCAAAATGGTGCCCATTACAACCAAATACCTCCCATTACTGTCAGAGAAAACATTAATAGCTCAGAAAGGAATTCCATGGCCAATCAAAATAGCAACTGCTCTGGCCTTGGAGTCAAGTGTGAATGGAAGACCTGAATAAACTTGGGGTTTCGCAGGAACCATAATGCGTAAATACGTTTCTTACAGAAATACCACATCCGCATTTAGAGAGAAGATCCTAGACCTCTCGACAGGCATATTCATTGATTTGGCATTCCAAGAAAAAAAACGTATATACACCATTGCTAGTTCCTCCCCCCTTATAAAATAATGAAAAGAAAAAAAAAGTGAGAAAACAGCCTAAGCAAGTGCCAAGACTAACAGAGAAAACGATGACAAAAAGGAAAGCCAAAAAACAATAAACAACCAGAAAATAAACACAAACATCCCACCCAAACCCAGTCTCCATCCCAAATGGAAACAGTAGGTCGGCATTGTACACAGCTACGGTTCATGACAGCAGTCTTCTCATCCCGACGTGGAGAGGCCCCATAACATTCACAGATCAAAACAGACTGCAGAACAGTAGGAAGCAGAACAAACACAGCACATAAAGATGGGCTGAATAGGTGCGATACAGCCTGCGGACTTGTCACAAAGGAATAATTGGGTGAAAAGTTAAGTGACATTATACCCCTGATAGAGAAGAATGGTTAAACAGAAGCACAGCAATATTGCTGTGAGATACTACAAAGAACACCCAGAAAAGAAAGAAAACAAATTCTACCACACAGGTAGCTTCGTAACACTATAGCAGCAAATAGCAGCTCAGTTAATGTAACAATGTTATAACGCTACTGTGAAAAGGCTGGAAAAGGCAGCCAAATCGCCCCTGAGAACACGACAACGAACTAGTCCATTCGGCAGACGAGCCAGTCACAAAGCAAAACATTTGAATTTTAGTGGCGGGAGCCAGCCTGTAGGTGGTCAGTCTTGGCCACCGGTTCATGGTTCTCAGATGTCTGTCAGGCCATGACTGCCCCAGGGACAGCATGCGGTCGCTGTAGCCACGCAAGTAGTGTCCGCAGGCCTCCACGCGACAGACGTGTTCCTCGGCAGCGGCTCGGATGCACTCCAAAGCAGAAGAGAAAGGAGTCGACTCTCCCCACAAGCTAGACCGGTACTCCCACACCTAATGTTTTGGCAAGGCCATGATTATCCTGATTTATGTTCAGAGCAAACAATACAACATGAGAAACTGTCCCAATACGTACAAACTGCACTGTAGCCATGATAAAAGCCACAATCTAACCCACTGCCCAATTAACCAAGAGTTTTTTCCCCAGACTCAATATGGAGGTGTATGAGTGGATAAATGACGTGACATCCATAAGAAGGAAAGTACCTAAACAAAAGGTTCCTCTGTCTCTTTACAAAACAATGGTTATCACCACCTTATTAGAACTACCCAACGCAACAATGCTGTCATTTGTTTTCTACCCCTCATTATTAGCTAAATAAGAACTCCCCTTTTCGGTGCTCAATTTAACTTTTAGTTTCCATCTTCCATTGATTAACGATAAAGCATCTACTCATAACTTCCAACAAGGAGGCTACAACAAACATTTCTAGATGGTGACAGAGACAAAAGCGACCTACAATAGTATCAAGCCACATGACGTTATGCTTGTAGTTCACACTGAAAATCTATTTAAACAAATCTGTGATAAAACTAGTGTATGAGAAGGTACAGACCATATTGGGCCGGGAGGGCCTCTGGAATGGGTTCTGAGAAGCGGCTCTCTTCTCCTGCTGGGGCGCGACATGAAGCTCTGGAAAACAAAAGAGCCACAGAGGCATTTTGATGAAAGGGTTACGCAGAAGAGTAGCTCGATTAAAGCACTATTCAAACATTTTCTGAAAGACAGTTTTTGGGACATCAGCCAACATCTAATGAGAACAAAAAAAAGAAAAAGAAAAACAGGAATATACATCAATTGACCTTTAACTGTGCATTTCTCCCTTCAAGTTCCCTGTCTCCCTTCAAAATAAACACAGGGCTGATGGAAACCATTCTGCAGCAGTACATGTGCCTTAGCCAAGTCCTTTTGGAGCACCCCAAGCTCGATGATTAAGTGCTTGAATACTGTGCCAAACAATAATCCTGTCAGTTCTTTGTTCTCCGCGACCCGAACGCCAACACTGAATGCCAGGGCTCAAGAGAAGTTCTGAGTCATCAGTCTGATATTTCCATGATATATTTTGCATCTTGCATTTTTTCTCACCTTTCTTCTGTAGTTTCTTGGCGGTCAGTTTTTTTGCGAGCTTCATGAACTGGCTGTCTTCCTCCCCGATCTTCTCCTCGTCCATTTCCAAGTCCTCCCCCTTCTTGGCCTTGGTCTCCGACTGGAAGGGGACGTTAGCAGAGTTAATACTTGGCGTTTACTAGACAATGCAGTGTCTACTAAATACAGTGTCTGCAGAGTCAATGTCGTTAAATCACAGGACATAAAATCACCACTACAGTTAATACAAGACCGTCTCCATGGGGCAAGTATGTCAATGTGACATGGCCTCAGGTCTCCATACATCTCCATGTCCATACCTGTTCCCGTAGCCACTGCTCCCTCTCCAGACGCGCTTTCCTCCTCTGCAGCTCAGCCTGGTCCAGCTCTTCCTCCTCCTCCTCTTCCTCTCCCTCAATCCCCATGCCATTCATGTCAAAGCCGTCATCTACAGGACAGAAGGACCACAACAACCTGAATAGTGTCTTGGAACAGAAGCATGGAACCGGTCCTGTAGTGTCTTGGAACACGAGCATGGAACCGGTCCCGTAGTGTCTTGGAACACGAGCATGGAACCGGTCCAATAGTGTCTTGGAACACGAGCATGGAACCGGTCCAATAGTGTCTTGGAACACGAGCATGGAAACGGTCCAGTACTGTCTTGGAACACGAGCATGGAACCGGTCCAATAGTGTCTTGGAACACGAGCATGGAAACGGTCCAGTAGTGTCTTGGAACACGAGCATGGAACCGGTCCAATAGTGTCTTGGAACACGACCATGGAACCGGTCCAATAGTGTCTTGGAACACGACCATGGAATCGGTCCAATAGTGTCTTGGAACACAAGCATGGAACCGGTCCAGTAGTATCTTGGAACACAAGCATGGAAACGGTCCAGAAGTGTCTTGGAACACAACCGGTCCAGTGGAACAGAACTACATTTAACAGTCAGTTGGCACAACGATGCTATAGACACATACGAACTAACCAATGTTCTTCCAGCGGAACCGACGAGCTCGCCCCGGGCCGTCAGAGTGCAGGTCCCCGTCAGCGAGGTACCGCTCCTGATAGAGCCGAAGGCGCCGCTTGTCGTCATCAAGAACCTGCTTCCTGCAGAACGAGATCAGATTAAAAAGTGAGACAAGTCACAGATACCGAAATATAATAATTTCAAACCCATCAACTGACAGTTTTAAATATAGTAAAGATTTAAAACGACATCAAGGAGATTACCTGACAACTAATAAACTAAATTTAAACTTCAGCATTAGAAATGTTTAGCCCCCTTGAGATGGTCAGAATCCCATTTAATCACAAAGACAGTTTCCCAACTACCAATTGTACTTGATGCAGTTAAGGGTGACCAATAACAGGGACGAATACTAAAACCCCTACAGACACAGTTGGGAAGCAAATAACAATGGGATAATGATGTTCGGGAAACGTCTTACATGTGGATCTTGTTGACCTGGTCTTGCAGCTCTTCGTCAGATGGCAGCTCGTCAAGCAGCTCCTCTTCCTCATACTCGTCCTGGCCGCCATCGTCCTCATCATCACTCCCAACGTCGCTGCCTGAGAGCTCGGCCTCAGAGTCCACAAACTCTGCCATGCGTCTGGAGACGGGGGGGGGCAGAACTGGCCGTGAGATCAAAGTGGGCTTGACAAGGTGAGGAGGGACCCAGGAACCGAAGACACCCCTACTGTGCTTGGTTTTGGGGGGGTTTGAGTCAATGCTATATTTCAATATAAATTATTTTAATACATTTTTAATAAATTTAATAAATTTTAATACATTATTTTTTAAATCGTTACCTTCTACACATTGTTACAAATGTAAAAAAATAAAATAAAGGGTGGTGCACGTTGGTTCCACCCAGGGTGGGGAATTACGCACTCGGCTCCTGGAAGCCAAATTAAGGTTGTTGGGCAAGAAGCACTCCCTCTAAACACGATGGCTGAGAGCTGTTGTCAAGGAGCTGTGCTAGGCAGAATGTGTTAAGACAGGTCCAAACCACAACTTGAGGAGCTGCTATGAGGGATTGTTGTAATTCAAATTTGGGCAGCAAAAAAGATGTCCATATTATGATGAAGAGAAATGTTGACAGATTAAAGCTAATGAGTCATTTTAAAGTTTCTAATACAGAAGTATCTAGCCCTTTAGGTTATAGAAAACATGATTAGTGGCATTTGTTGTATCATATTTGAATGCCAAAATGTTTTAAGCCTCCATTTTCAGGGAAATTAAGTAACAGTTCAGGATGCACTTACAATTTCTTTTTTCCTTGCCGAGGTGCAAACACAGCCTCCCTCTCCTCGTCCTCCACCTCATCCCCTTCGTCTTCTTCATCATCATTATCGTCGTCGTCTTCCTGGAAAGGAGGAAGCGGTGAGTTCATTTGGAACATATATCATACACGCAAGCCAACACACAAACACCCACAAAGACCAGCGTCTTACCAGCTCACTGTGACTCTCCACGTCTGACAGAAGTCGAAACTCACAATCCTCCTCCTCCTCCTCCTCCACCACCACCTTTTTACTACTGAAACACAAAAACCCATTTAGCCTGGCAGGGATCAATATTTGCATTTCTTTACATGAATTGCCTGAAGGTATCAGCTATTAGTAGAATTTATGAATCGTGCTCAGTTACTGAATTAAATATTTTCATTGATACCCAGAAGGGAAACCAATTCCACAAAACACCAACTCGTGTTCCCTGTCACAACAGAGTTCCCTGTCACAACAGAGTTCCCTGTCACAACAGAGTTCCCTGTCACAACAGAGTTCCCTGTCACAATAGTGTTACCTGTCTTTAGCAGCTGAAAGGTGAGGAGAGTGGCTTGTGTTCACCTGGGAGGGACCTGCATAGAGAGAGGAGAACCTAAACAATAATACTGTATATCACACCCTAACACACCTAACCAGCCAGACACAATACACGTCAATTGAATATACAGGTGGGAACACTCGCACTTACCTTGAGTGGGGAACTTCCCAGAGCAAAGGCCGAGCAGCTGATCCATATCACTATCTCTGTCCATCTCCAGCTCCATCTTCTCCTCTTCCCTCTTCCTCCCCTCCGCTCCATCCTTCTCCATCTGGGTGGAGGGGAACACTCCAGAACACAGCCCCAGGAGCTCATCTTGTGTCGCCCCTATCCCTCCTCGCTCGCTCTCCTCCCCCTTTTGACTAGGGGGAAACGCCCCCGAACAGAGCCCCAGCAATTCTTCCTCCTGTGAGTCTGCGGCGTTCCCGAAGCCTCCGGAGCACAGCCCCAGCAACTCCCCCATGTTGGCGTCCATGGCGTTCTCGTCCAAGCTGTCCAGCAGAAGCTGTCGTTTGTGGGAGCGCGAGGGGCCGGCGCGGGGCCCCACGTTAAGGAAGCCGTCGGCGTCCAGGAGCTGGGAGTGCGTGTCGTCTTCCAGGGAGAAGCGGCCCTGGGAGGAGGCGCCTAGGGGGCCAGAGGACTCGCCGGGGGAGGGAAGAGCATACAGGTCCTGGGAGTCCTCCACAGGCAGGGAAAGGGAGGGTTCGGACAGCTTCCCTGAGCTCTGTAGGATAAGAAAGAGGGAGGGATGACATACTGCGGGAGAGTCTCAGCAAGGGAGAAACAGCATTTTATTTGTTTCAACATCTCCCTGCTTGCTCATTGGGGTTTTACTCCCAAACCCTAAGAACCTGCACCAGTCACACTGTGGGAAAAAACTTTCATAGGCCCTTCTATAGATCATTACGACCAGCGTTTCAGCCTCACCCTGGAGGCGGAACCCAGGAAGCTGGGCCTGAAGAAGCAGGGCGAGGGGGAGCGGAGGGCCCTGGCCAGCAGGCCCCGCCCCCCCGCACTACTGCGATTGACGGGCTGGTAGGATGGCAGCATGGATGCCTGCAGCTCAAAACTACTGTTCTGACTGTTGTCCTTGGCCAGAGACAGAGAGTCCTCCTCCTCTGTTGTGGAGAGATGGCACTTTCATTTAATTAAAAACGCTTTCAATATTTTGGAATAATGTTTGTTTTGAAGCGGTCCCGCACCCACCCATTTTAGTGTAGCTTTCTGAACCGCCAGGCCCGGTCCTCTTCACACCATCTCTGTAAGAAACCACACATCAACAACGTGGAGGGACAGAGAACTCCTCGCAAAACTCCCAACATCTGTACATTTAGCTCAGTGAATACTAGTGAAGGGAGTCCGTAATGAAACGTGTCCGGCCTCATCAAGGAGCCGCCAGCGTCCGGTATTCACGCACCCGGTGCAGGAGCTGTTGGCAAACAGCATGAGGGTTCCGTCCGTGTGGAGCAGGCCAGGGGGCGGAGAAGGACCCTTTAACCTTAACGGGGAGGGGCTCCTAAAATCTCTCTGGACCACGGCACCTCCCGCATCCTCATCCCCCTCATCCTCGCCGTCAACCCCCCTGAGCAGTTCATCCACACCCTGCAGAGTGACAAATAAACAGGTTGACTAAAAACACCCACCTATCCACGAACAATCACCATCCCTCGTAAATGTTTTGGTCTTGGATATGAATGCCCGTTAATAATATGGAAATAAAAAGCAGCAATTCACTCGTACCTCCTCCCCCTCGGACTCGGTCATTTCTTCCTCCTCCTCATCTTCCTCGCCACAGTCCTCGTTGTCGAGGCGGTGGAGGGCGGCCTTGCGCTCCCGCTCCTCTTGTCTCTTTATGGCCATGGCCAGCTGCAGACGGGACTTGAGGTTGGTCAGCTTCTCTCCTGGGGCGACATGGGGAAACAGCGGATGGGTTAGAAAAGACTGTGCCGAGGGCATGGCAGGTGCGGTGGGACGGACTGTGCCGAGGGCACAGCAGGTGCGGTGGGACGGACTGTGCCGAGGGCACGTCAGGTGCGGTGGGACGGACTGTGCCGAGGGCACGGCAGGTGCGGTGGGACGGACTGTGCCGAGGGCATACCAGGAGCCGTGGGCGCGGCCTCCTCCTCCCCCTCCTTGATGGTGGTGGTGACAGTGTCCTGGCGGAGCTCCTCGCTGCTGTCTTTCCGGATGACACTGAGCTGCACGGTGCGTTCCCCTCGGGGCCGGGCCACGGGCTGGACGTGCCTTAAGAAACGCTCTTTCAATGCCTCGACACCTAATGGTGCCAAACAAAAGAACCATGTTATAAAAGGCAGAGACAACCGCACAACCGCTCTCAGCAGCAAAGGAACTGCCAAAAGCAAACAAACTGTGCAACGTTCTAGGATCAGATCACTTACGGAAACTTGTTTTTTTTTTCGTAAGTTCAATATGTTGAAACCTAGTTTTGAATTGTTTTGCTATGCATAGTATGTAATAGCACAACATTATAATGTAATAGACCAAAGTGTTCCGATGCATCAACTCTAACTGACAAAATAAAAACACTTAAGTGTGTGTAAAATATTTTTATAACATTTCTAAATATATACGTTACATTTTGCCATCTCATATTTCCCGAATAGATAATGCATATTAATATGTACGGATATAAACATGTTTTCCTATTGCATATGAAACTTTTAACCACGTTTTGCCATGTAAGGAAGGCTGTTCCAACGAACTAGGCTATAATTTTTCACAAACAAGTGAAATGTGCTCGTAAATGTAAGCGTTAGTACCCAATCGAAAGCCATTGTCTACTTTATCTTTATTTTTTAAACATTGGTTCTAAAATGAGATTCTAGGTGGTCTAAACCACCTCAAACCATACAGAATCTATGGATTCCCTGACGGGGACCGCAGCTTTTAGAATTTGCCTGGGATATTTTATTTTAGAATTATTTTATGAAACATCTGTTCACCCTTCTGTGTATTACAACAAACACTAAGCTGGTAGTGTCTCACCTGGGTTGAGCTGAGGAGGTTCTAGGTCAAAGGAGCCATCATCAGTACACAGTTTATGAACAGGTGGAGGCTCCACCCCAAGCTCCCGTAGTCGTGCCAGCCGGTCCTTCTTGGGCTTGTGGAGGGGTAGCGCTGCAGGCTCGAGACTGGCAGCGGCGGGTTGGGGTACAGCTGCATCCCCATCCGTGGCCTCATTCTCCTGGGCTGGTGCGTCCGAGACCTGGTGCTCCACGAGACGCCCATCATTTGGGACGTCCGGGGGAGGAACCTTAGTGCTATTCCCCATCTCAGCCCCCTGCATGATGGTGGCCAGTGCAGGTAGGGGAGGCTCGCGGTCATCAGGCTCCAGAGAGAGTGAGGTCTCCTCTGTCCGGCAGTGGTTCTCCCGGTGCGGGGAGGAAGTGGCCGTTGGCTGGGTAAGCGCCGTTACCTGGGAGGATTGGGGCTCTTTGGGTGGGTTGGGGGGAGGAGGTGCCTCCTTTATCAAGTCCTCGTACTTTGCAGACCTTTCGAGGGGAGGGAAAAACCGGTTTGGCCCATGAAATGCTTCAGACAAAACACGATAAGTAGTACTGAGAATAGGCCAAGCAGGTACAAGCAGAAACAGTCCGGTCCACTTACTTCAG
This sequence comes from Novumbra hubbsi, assembly GCA_016801125.1. Lineage (NCBI taxonomy): Eukaryota > Metazoa > Chordata > Actinopteri > Esociformes > Umbridae > Novumbra > Novumbra hubbsi. The sequence goes on from JACXGK010000353.1 coordinate 60,067, forward strand.
TAATGCCATAGCAGGACCCTCAGGTCTGGCTCTTCTTCTGAAGAACTGGTCGATGCTCTTAGGCTTGGGCATATGGTAGGGCAGGCCACACGAGGACTCTGCAAAACAATTGAGAAGATGCTACCAGAGGAACTGGGTTGACAAAAGAAGCTACACAAGGGACATGCACTCCTGGAAAACTGACCTCGGACCAGCCTCTGACTTTCACTGTGCAGCTGTTTCATAGCCTCCTTGCTGGCTCGAGCAGCCTTCCTCTCCTGGGGACGATGTTTCGGTCCAGCCTCTTCCTCTTCATCAAACAAAGGCTCCTAAGATAGAGATAGGTGGCAATGACTTGAAATGAAAGTGAATGCCATACAGTACAACAAAGGTTTGAAGACTAACTCCAATTTCCCAGGAATATGCCCATCATGTTGCTGAAGGCATCCAAAAAATGTACCTTGTGCTTCTTGGCTTTCTGCATGACCGCTGTTCTAATGGCGTCCAGAGACTCTTCCTCATCACCATCCAGACCTGCATCATACAGATCCTTGTCCCCAAGGAGACAACCGCTGTCATTCAATGGGCGGGGGGCCTCCTAAAAGAGTGGAGGTGGGGAAAAAGTATTACAAGATTGTTACAAAAAGAAACCGTACTGATTGTTGCCTCAACATGTGTCATTTTGAACCCTGATCCCTTTGATTTAACTCAAACAATCACCTCCTCAGGTCTCCCCCTCTTTTTCAGGCGTACAACTGCCTTGATGCGCTTCTCTTTCTTCTCTCGATGTCGCTGGCTCTTTTCTCTCTTCTGCTTCACCTCCTTTCTTACAGGCTTGCACTCATCCTCTGGTGAGCTCTCATCGCTGTTGATAGGGGCTATCCGGGACATCTTCTTGCTCCTTACTTCGGACTTATCCTCTTCCTCTGCAATCTTCATCTCATCGCCACTGGATGCTGATAGGACCAGAGGGTCTGCCATCTCAACGCCATTCTCCAGCTTAGGACTCCCCTCCTCCTCACTATCACTTTCCCTCAGGGCCTTGTGATAGCGAGATCGCCGGTTCACTGCAATGTTGTCGTCATCATCATCTGAACCTGCTTTAATAAATACAGATGAGGTGTAAGCAGGTTAGCTTACATTGATGGTTGAAAGAATTGTCCGTGGACAAACTAAGAAGTGCCATAGTTCAGAGGCTTCCACTTCATTTAAGAGGTGCATCTGGTCTGGTCTGGCATACTGTGTCACTTTACCTTGTAGGTCAACCGTGTTCGCAATCATCTCCGAAGCCATCTGCATGCTCTCTATTGGCGAACCCATCCCACTGTCTGAATCGCTCCCAGCTACTGGCACTTCTGAAGGAAAATCCACTGCCTGGATAAAGGACAGGAAAATGACACAATAAGAAGGAATTGGATTTAAACAAGGTGTATATTGAACTGAGATTACTTAAGATGTTCATCATTCTACTGGAGGATATTAGCAAATTATCCAAAACCTTCTATGGAGGACCTTAGCTAAAGGGCTGTTGTGTCATTTTGTTGCAAAAAGGACACTGAAATTGCACAGTATTGCGAAGCTGAGGGGGCTAATAACCAAATATTTAATTTGACATCGACATTGACCTTTTAAAGTATGCATGCATTATTCCAATCCTCGCCCCTCCTGGTCGTACATGTAGTTAGATATGACACAAAATCGATACCCGCGAGTGCACTCTGCCAACTCAGTTACATTTCAACATTTTTACTAAGAGGTTCGAACACACTCACGTAACAGAGCAAATTGACAAATTAACAGTTAAAACCTACTGTACTCGAATAGTTATTACAAAGACTACACATTGGTCCTTGACATGACAGTTTTAGCCACGTAAAAATATAATATACACACATCGACGATACAATATCATAGCAATTATAATGTGAAAAACGCTGACACAAATATAGGTATACAACACTGATGTTTCCCTAAATATACTAGCCATGGTTGTTAGATTGTTGTCGCCAACTGGCTGCGCCTTCTCCCTTAGCTGCCACAAAGACCGTAACTACGTATGGTTATTGTAAAACTAGTGTAGTTAGTTACCTAGCCAGCCAACAAACTGGACCCTCAACAGCTGCTAAAAGTAATGACGTGTTGTGAACGACAAAGACATAAGGCCGTGTAACAGAGTTTACTTAAACTTTAGGTTCTTTGTTCAGAGTAACAATACCCTGTACACAATAAACAATATGTTAACCTTATACAAATAAAGTGGAAGGTTAGACAGGCAGCGTAGTTGCCGTAGTTAAAATCACACACAATTAGCATTGAGTAAGGTTGCAAAGGTTTCATAGCTACAATAGTAGCTTGTTAGCGTTATTATGGCGGACTCAGTCCCCACCTAGTCAAAATAAGACACAACAGCTAACATATATAACATACCTAATAAAACAACATATTGATGTATAACTAATGTACTAACTAAGTGTATCTAACTAAAGTTTGCGCTTGTCAATTTGAGGATATAGCTACATATTTAAATAAACGTAACGTTACCTGTTGAGATAACACCATCAGACTCATCTTGACTTATCCCCTTGTCTTGTGTTATTCGCAGTGAACCTTCATTATAACCAGGAAAACCAATACTTCCGTACAGTGCACTTTTCGACACAAACATAAGACATTTATGTCGGTGTAAATGTGTGGTACGGAAAACTTGTATTATCTGGTGTTCCCTACCTATCAATCTGCATTTGGTTAGCTTTCTCTTCCTCCCGCCTGTTCTTGAATCTGAAAAGAATTTTGATATTTCGCGCGCCGACAACTACGGTGAATCATTGCTTTTGTCAATCATTGTCATTGACTTATTCTATTGGATAATACGTACGACTGATTTCCATCATCATCCAATAGTTGCAGGGTAGAAATGGCCGAGGGAACGCAATGAAAGCGTTTGATTGGTCAAATTACATAACACAGCTGACCGACATGTCCGCCTTTCCGAGTTTACTGACAGATGTAAAATGTACTTTGAATTTCTGTTATATTACCTAGTATACAATGTGGCAAATTTTCCACTTACAAAGGCAATGTAAAACTGATGTTTCCGGTGCCAATAAAGCCACTCAGAACTAGGACCATAAGAAAATGGCTTTCCACCATTTCAATGTCGTAAACTAGGTGGGACTCCCAACTTCATGGGCTGGTCACTCCTAATTAACCTATTAGTTTAAATACTATTCTGCCTAAAGTAAAATCTGTTAAGTTATTTTGTTCATAAGCAGAAAATGTTCGTTACTGGGAAGTCAGCTCAAGTTTTAGTCGAAACAAACGTCTTCATCGCGATATTTTCCACCCAGAGTGAAGTCCGCAAGGTTAATTCTTTCAAAGCCTTCTATTTTTTTAATGACACCACATATAAAATACAAATTCAATTTAAGAACAAAGTCAACAATTTCTGCATCTCATTAAAGTGCGTTTGGAGTGGTCCGTTCGAAAACGTAGGGCAGAATTACAAGTATACATTTTGCCTGATAACATATGTGGATATTCGGGTCCCAAATGAACATGAAATGAATACGGAACAATTACAGATTTAATTTTAAATGGGTTTTTAATTGTTGCAACACATTTTGTCCCAAAAAAAAAGTTCCGTATTAATGTCCCGCAAAACACAAACATATACCTGCAAACGTTTTGTCAATAAAAGAAGACATAATATTCTAATTTAGTGTTGTCCAATAGAAAATCAGTTTGACAACATGTCTTTGTTTTGTTCTGTTTGCATCCGCCTAAAAATGTTTGGCATCCTAAAACGCTTTAATGTCTCAACGAACCACTAGCCTATTTTTTTTTCGGGATAATACCACTTTGGTTTAATGGAACGCTTCACAAAACAGGGAATTATGTATTCTGTTTCAAAACTTATGAGGGGTGAAAATGTGTTTCAATGCAATTGGCATATCAACCCATTTAATGTCGTATGCGAGTATAAAACTAATAATTACCTGTTATATAGGGTAACACAAACAAACATTTCGGGTGGAAATCTAGCAAGATTCTTTGGAGGTACAATATAACAATTATCACAAGGTGTGTAACTACAAAACAAAAAAGTGTGACGGTACCACTAACCCCAACCGTTTTAACCAGCACTGCTGTCAAGTCTTCCACTCTGCGCAAGCGCAAAATAAATTTATACGCTCCTCCTCGCGCATGCTCATTTCCAAATCCACAAGATCTGCTTTAAATCACTCAGAAGACAACGCATCCACAAGAGCAGACATCTACGCATTAAATTCCCTTTCTTAAATTAGCCTCCCTCAGCTTCGCGATACCGCCCCCAATTTCAGTGTCGGTACGGAGCCGCCAGGCCGGGACAGAGACGGAGAGAGAGCCCTCGGCCATGGAAGCGCTCGGACCCGGTAAGAAGATGATATGAGACGCCCGAGTGGGGAGTGTGTGCCTATGCATTGCTTCACTGGGGGCCGTGGTTGTAACTAGGCCTCGTCGACAGAGGAAAACAAACGAGCACGTTAGGCCCAACGGGTGTAGCCTATTAATACAACAGACATTCGGGTCTGTCTGTGACTTTCACCATCTGATACGCATATGTTAACTAAGAAATAACGAGGGATATTGTTTTGGTTGATCTCGGCTGCTAGTTTTCTATCTGAAGCGCGCAGCTCGATACGAGGGCTTGGACGGCATTGTGTGTGTGTGTGTGTGTGTATGTGGGGTGGGATTTAACCAAGACCTTCCTTCCGTGTCGTGTGTTTACGATGTCTGTGTTGTTATCGGCTATCGTTTCATCATCGAACCCATTAATCATTCAGCCTCCTAATAAGTTTTTAAACGATTGTACTTTACATGTATGCTTTCAACCAGTGTGTTTAAACATATTTTACACGAACTACGTTTAGTTAATTGCAATCCACTGAGCCGGCGTTTCCCCATATGTCTTCCTTTCAACCTATTGTAGTGGCCTGAAAATGCTACCGCAATATCTTTTTTTAACCTAGTTCTACGTTTTGACAGTTTAGTTGCTGCCATCTTGTCTGTAGATTATGCTTTATGGAATACATGTCTGTACTCAGTGGTTCGCGCTCCACGGTCGCCTGGCAGGCGGTTCCCGCAAGGAAATGATCATCATGCGCTCGTGCATGGAATGGATGCATATAATTGAAGCCTGCGTTTTGAAAAGATCGCTCTTTACTACCAATCAATCGAACTTGCACGCAAGGTCCATACTCCCGTATCCAGGATCGTAATATATTATTACAACAAAGCAATTTTCCCCGTGATGTTTGACCCACACATTCTGGATATCTCAAAGAATATTCCCATAGCCACTTGACAGTTTCTTAATATTTATGAATCCATCACACCTGCCTGTAATTTTATTTTGGTGTGAATTCGCCGGGCTTTATTTGAAGCCTAACAAGTTATAACCTGTATTGATACAGTTGTCTTGGCAAGTGTGTATACATTGTCTTGAAAACATACATGCGCTTCAGACCTACTTATTGATTTGACCATTGTCATGCCTAGGTATTGTCATTTTAGGTGCAATGGATGCACACAGTCATGTATTTTATATTGCCCTACACCTGCATACGATTTATCCGTAAGCAAATTGAATGGACTAATTTGCATTTCAGGGTTGATCTTGAAAGCTTCACTATGCAATTTTTGTTCCTGTTTATTTGAGCCCACGAGTTTAGTGTGGAGTCCCTTTGGCTTTTTGCAAACATCTAGCGTTCAGCTCAGTTGACTATATCAAACATTATGGTCTTCCTAGAAATCATTGAAACACTGGACACCGAAATAACTTTCCCTGACCTTTAGCTTTTTGCCTTTTCAGCGTTGTTGTCCAGAGTATCAGACATGCAAACGCATGGTTTGGTTGAAAATGTAATTATCTCTTTAAGGGAAATCAGTTTTGCTGCAGAATGTGCCATGAAAAAAGCATGACATGAACAAACGAGATGTGGTTTGGGGTTAGTCCATTAGGATAAAAGACACATAGCCTTGCACATTTTAGCTGGAGAGCCACTAGGTGATGAAGACAGCAGGTATGTGTGTATTCGGCTACACTAACCCTAGTTGACCCATAACTAGCCTCATTTGGGTCTGAGCAGGTGACTATTGTACATTTTATAGCCTAGATGGCTAGTTTCTGCTGTCTTGTTGCTGTAAACGAGTGGAGAGCGGCAGATGCCTTTAGCGGACCTGCCAGTAGCCCCGCCTTATTCTCCCCTGTCTAATCCAGATGATTTCCAGGTTACCGCCCATCTCTCATGCACAGCCAATGTCGGTAATGACTCATCAGCCCGGTACGTCTCTGCTGCAGGTTGAGCCTCACTCTCACTACACACATTCTTCAAGCCGTTGCCCCTAATTGACCAAACAATGACCTCTTATCCGAGCCCGGCTTCCTACTTAACGCACCAGAGTAAAAGCACGGATGAGTTACGGCGGTATGTGCCGGTATCTTGACCTGTGTCCTGCAGCGGTTTAGCCTGTAAAATTCCATGAAAATCCATATTGCTTTAACGATGAATCTGGTTTCTTGCCTCAGTGTGCACTGATTAAGTTTATATGAAAGAAAAGAAGATAAACAAATTGACCGTTTTAATATTCAGGTTTAAATCATGTTGCCCTTTGGCCTTTGGAGAGTAGCCGTGACCGTCCCGGCTCACCTTGCTGCCCACGTGCGTCACGGTCGTACTGGAGGGCTCAACCAGGCGCGATATGCCAGAAGTGTTCTCCGGGGAGCACGCGACAGAGCGTAGAGGGGTCCGGGCATTCCACGCGCTGACGACCCCTCTCAACCCGGGTCGGCCGAACCGAGGCGGCAGCTGAGGGAGCTATAAATAGAGCAGGGTCTGTT
>JACXGK010000353.1:67025-100191 GCA_016801125.1 Novumbra hubbsi
CCCCCCCCCCCCCCCCCCCCCGGTTTTGTCAGTTGACAAGAGCGGCAAGCGCCCCCCCGCCCTCCCACCCCTGCAGGCCACCTTCAGGCATGAGAAACGCAGGGTTCTCCTTTCCCCCTCGACGCGTCCAACGTCTTGAAAACGTAGGCCCGGAGTCTGCGGAGGGTTCATTAGATGGGCAGGGGCAGGCAACACCTTTTTTGCACATTGAACAAAGGGAACAGCTCTTACCTTGGAGTTTGAGGTAATACTGTGTCACTGAAAATCTGTTTGTTTAACATTCACATCCACGTCACATCCTAGGCTGTCGCTGTCCAACGCGTGTTCAGTCATCTGTTGCTTTCCCACCCTGGGTAAAGCAACAATGGAGAATTCAAAAAAGAGAAAAGTCAAGAATTGTCTATTTTTGTTATTTAATTTCATAAATGCAACAAACTATAGTTTTTGAATATATAGTGTAACTATTTATAAAACTATATAAGCTGTGACATGAAATAGCTTTTTCGGCTCCATACACATTTATTTTGGTGGCAAATTGGGGGAAATGGCTCTTTTGGATATTAAAGGTTGCTGACCCCTGGATTTAGGGTTAGTAAAGCTATAGATCTGAATGAGATTCTGCCTATTTGAGATATCCTTTAAGGTGAATTAATTATGACACAGAGAGGAGTGGGGATGGGGGGGGCATTTAACTAGCCAGCCTCACTGATACATGTTGGGTGTACAGAAGGTGAAGGGGCACATGTATGAGACTTGGGTGGAGCGGTGGTGTGCGTGTGTAACGGTAATCCCAGCAGTCTCTGCGGGCCCCCATATGGTCCCTGCTGCTGTCTGTCGCCGTCCAGACACAGACAAAGAGCAGTGCGTTGTAGTGGGACGGGGTCTGGGGCGGACCGGCGGGTAATTGGAGGGGTCATTGTCTTGTCCCCTCCCGTTGACCTATCTGGGTCGGAGGCTGGAGTTATTGATCGTCCGTTGGTTGTTGTAACCTGTTGTGTTCTGAAGAAGTGATCTGACCGGTTTCCGGAGCGCATTGCACAAATGAAATATTCTACATTAGTGCCAAAAGGAAATTGCAAACAAATGTAACTGCTTTTGTTGGTAGGCTGTTGTGAATTTCTGAGCCTTGTGTAAAAAAAGCCTACTGTTGCCAAAACAAACAAACAAATAAACGTGCACCTAAATCCGACCAATTTTGATATTTTTTCGCATTGATTTCTCCATATTTCAGAGTTGATCTAATTGGTCAAGACAAGTTAGCGGGGGAGGGGGAAACAATCTGCTCATTAAAGCACATTGTAGGAGAACATCTCTCACCACAGACAAAAAAAGGCCTTCGATAGAATCCCAGGTTCTCCGGGTTAGGGTCCTTTTTTTCTGTTTTGAAGGGGGGTGGGTGACTTGACAAATGCTGTCCAGCTGAAGTGAATGTATCAACTAACAAATGTGTGTGTTTCTGTGTTTGGACCCCCCTATAGGCCCGCCTGCCCCCACCTCCCTCTTCCAGCCCCCACGGAGACCTGGCCTGGGTACCGTGGGGAAGCCCATCCGCCTGTTGGCCAACCACTTCCAGGTGCAGATTCCCAAGATTGATGTCTATCACTACGATATCGACATCAAGCCTGAGAAACGGCCTCGGAGAGTCAACAGGTAAATCATGGGGGTAGAAACGAGGGAGGGCCCAAAAGAGTGGAGAATGCAGAGATTGGGTTTTCTGTAAGAAAGGAGGCAAAGTTTTCGTGTTGAGGATTTGAGGAACTAAAGGAAGACTGTACTTGTTTACAGAGATGGGCACCTTTCTTTTGAATGTCACGTTTTATTCATTCCTGTGCCGTAAACCCGTCGGTTCTCCTGTCTCACAGGGAGGTGGTGGACACCATGGTCCGGCACTTCAAGATGCAGATCTTCGGGGATCGACAACCGGGCTACGACGGGAAGAGGAACATGTACACGGCTCATCCTTTACCCATCGGCAGAGACCGGGTAAGTGTGCCTACTTTCCCGAGCTGTCATTCGGCTTCCGGTTCCGTTCAGTGTTCCCTGGGTAACGGGCACCACATATTGGTCTGTTCATTTACACAACGCCCCTTCTGATAGGAATTATTCCAGAGTCATTCCAGAACCAATGGATGTATTTGCCCACAATATTGTTTAGGTGTCTGGTTAATATGATTGACATCAGTTTCTTTGCGGCTTCCCTCGTCTTAAATGTTCCAACTCCCTTGTCTCTGTATGTCTTTGCACAGGTGGATTTGGAGGTGACTCTGCCGGGGGAGGGCAAGGACCAGACCTTCAAGGTGTCTCTTCAGTGGGTGTCTGTGGTGAGCCTGCAGATGCTCCTGGAGGCCCTGTCAGGCCACAACGAGGTCCCAGAGGACTCCGTTCAGGCCTTGGACGTCATCACCCGGCACCTGCCTTCTATGAGGTGCGCGTCAGTGACTCATCAGAGTCTAATGTGAATTCATGAAAACAAGAATGCTCTTTGGTCTAAACTTGATGCTTACGTGCTATGCAAACATTGTCTGGGTTTCTTTTTACAAAATGTCTCCTGAAATCAACCAGAAAACCAGGGACGTTCCCAGACTTGTACAACCGTAGAAATAAAATCGCTCAACTTGCCCACATAATAGGCTGCGACACTCTTACCTCTGCGTATGTGTTAATTGTTCACTGCAACGTTGTTCGGTTTCTTAAGAAAATTAGCCTTGCACACACACTGACACCTATTCTGTGTAGATGCAGTCTGAGAGGGTTTCCCAGTGGGAAGTTGGGTTGTGTCATTCTAAAGTGTTTTCTCTCACCGAAGTCACCTATCTGGCCTCTCTAGCGCCTGAGGGGTTGCCTCTCGCTGACCCTGTCCTCTAACCTCCACATCATGTTGATGTCTTCAGGTACACTCCAGTGGGGCGTTCCTTCTTCTCGCCACCGGAGGGATACTACCACCCACTGGGCGGAGGGAGGGAGGTGTGGTTCGGCTTCCATCAGTCAGTCCGTCCCGCCATGTGGAACATGATGCTCAACATCGACGGTAGGTGGCTGTGCCTTAATCATCGTCTGGCTCAAATCACTGCGTTCGCGGGACGACGGCTTGTTGGTTGGCGATAGCTTAGCTTAACATTTCTCTCTCTTTGCCCATTTGCCCGTCTCGCCATAGTCTCTGCCACGGCATTCTACCGCGCCCAGCCCGTGATTGAGTTCATGTGCGAGGTGCTGGACATCCAGAACATCAATGAGCAGACCAAGCCACTCACCGACTCCCAACGCGTCAAGTTCACCAAGGAGATCCGAGGTGGGTGGGGACCTGCAGGTCAGACCAATGTTTTTACCATGCTTCTACACACCACGGTTGAATCCAAAATGGACCCCTATTTCCTCTGTAGTGCACTACATTTGGGACCTGATCAAGTGCAGTGCACTACGTAGGGAACAGGGTGCCATTTGTGAGTTACCCCAAACCTTTTTAGACAGCACCTACCCAGAGAACTGTACAATACCTCGGGGTACCTCAAGGTCTAGTGTCAAATGAATTCCAAATCAGGAAGTGGATTGAGAATCCAGTTTGAGTATTGTGACGCTCCCTGTTGGATCAGTGTGGATCTGTTTTCTCAATACATTACCCGTTGTAACTTTTGAATTGGCAACTTACTCTATGTGTATTGAAATGGAATTGACACTTGTCCCTACGATACACCGGCGTAACCGGCGCTATGCCGGAATCCTGACATCCCTGAAATGTTCTCGCCTGATTTCAGCTTACTGTAACTTGTGTGTAAATCATGCACTTCTGTCGCTATCGTTTGACTGTTTACTTGTCAAGTCAGGCCACCTGAGAACGCAATCTGTCGCTTCATCTCAGAACAAAACCACACTCTTGCTCAAGAGCCAAAAAAAGGCAGTCACCCATCAACTGTCAAAATGCCTGCTAAAGAGTGTGTGTGTGTCCCCCTTAAGTCCTGTGGTGTCTTTTAAACTCCTTGTAATTTTCCCTCCCCCTTTTTTTGTATCCCTCTGGACCTATTTGTGATGTGCTCTTCTGGGTGTTTCCATGCCTATTCTTTCCATCTAAGGTCTTAAAGTGGAGGTCACGCACTGTGGTCAGATGAAGAGGAAGTACCGTGTGTGCAATGTCACTCGGCGCCCAGCCAGCCACCAAACGTGAGTCCCCCGTCCGTCTCCACCCAAGCCGTGTGGCCGCGTGTTCAGCTTGTCCGCGCTACCTGAAGGCCCTCCTGAGTTTCTTCATTGACCGGCATGTGTTTTCTTTGTGTTACACAGCGTGTACATTGGTGTTCTTTCCACATATGCTATTTGGCAGGTTCCCCTTACAGCTGGAGAACGGCCAGGCCATGGAGTGTACAGTGGCTCAGTACTTCAAGCAGAAGTACAGCCTCCAGCTCAAGTACCCTCATCTGCCCTGCCTGCAAGTGGGGCAGGAACAGAAACACACATACCTACCCTTGGAGGTGAGTCGATGGGTCGAAAGTACTCAGACTCAGGCGCTCTTGAGCAATGATTTCCTCACAATGGTGCCGCTGGCCCATGTAATCGGTTGATCACCTAACGGTCAAGGGGAACACTGACTTGGTTCTTCTCCATCTCGTTACTGCTGTGCTCTGGATTCGGTAGTTATTTTCTGTGTTTTCACTAGCTGCGTTCTTCATCTTCCCTCACAGGTTTGTAACATCGTGGCAGGACAGCGCTGCATCAAGAAGCTGACTGACAACCAGACTTCCACCATGATCAAAGCCACCGCTCGCTCGGCACCCGACCGGCAGGAAGAGATCAGTCGGCTGGTGAGTGACCGCAGCACCGCTCGGCGGCCCCAATGGGATCTGCAACAGTAGTGGTTGTCCGGACCTTATTCCTCGGTCCACGACCGTCCACAGGCTTTAAACGCCAACATCTGTTGCCTGCTTTGAGCCTTCAACCCCTTCTCCCCCCCCCGATGTCATCCCATTGAGGCGGTGGTTACTGTACATTGTTTCGTAAAAAATAAACGCTTTGCAATCACACTGAATTAATTGGCTGCCGTGTTACTGGTTTTGGTGGCTGTCGGATAAGGTACAACTCAATGATGTATTCAACACTCTGGAAATGCTCTTGACAGTAGAACCCTTCTACAGTGAACCCTGATCTGCCACCCCCCCCCCCCTTCACCCCAGGTTAAAAGCAACAGTATGGTTGGCGGTCCCGACCCCTACCTGAAGGAGTTTGGCATTGTGGTTCACAACGACATGACGGAGGTGACGGGCCGTGTCCTCCCAGCGCCCATGCTGCAGTACGGGGGCCGGGTCAGCACCGACACGGGGCGGGACTGTGGCAGGGTGAGTTTCGGGAGTGCCGGGGGGGGGGGGGGGGATTGGTTAAGGATCAGTTGTAACAGCAAAATATAAACCGGACGGTCTAAATGTCGTGTTTGAGACCGTACATCACGGTTGTAACCAAACCGCATTGTTAACTTTTATGGCAAGCTGGGCCGTTGTCAGAACTCCTGGTCCCCCTGACCAGATATATCCTTGGGCCTCCTGACCAGATATATCCTTGGGCCCCCTGACCAGATATATCCTTGGGCCCAGCACATTCATGTTATTACGTTCACGGGGCCCTGTAAAATCTTGGGCCCCGTGAATCATATCCACCTTTCCCCACTTTCGCTATGCCCCTGATGGCCTGGATGTTTTTCTTAATATGAACCGTGGTTTCTGTTTATTGCCCATATATCTTCTCCTCCTGAGGTGCCTTTTGGCTATTTAAACCAGGTAACGGCATCATTCAAAAAAGTATGTTTTCTAATAGGTCCCACAAGGACTGTAGAACCTTATGGTCCATATGGAGCCGTACTCTGCCTGAAGTGACACATTAGTGAAACATTTGGTTGATGAAAATGGCTTCAATAGAGACAGCGCCAGGAGTTTTGGCCCTGGATCTCTGTGCTATATGCATTTTATGAGGCTCATTTACAGCCTCTTCTGGAGTGGTTTTGACTGCGGCCTGCTGGGTAATAAAGTCTTATTGTCACCCCGTGTCGCCTGAAATGTGGACCGCAATGTGCTTTTCTCACAGCAGTAACTTCTCGTTTGTACCACCTGCAGACCCGTCAGCCGTTTAATTCTTCTGGTCACATCAGTAATGTTGCTATGGATTTGCGATGAGAAATGATAGTCGCTGTGTCTTATCACTCTCATTGCCTTAATCATGCAACAGTTTTATATTTTGCTGGATACAATACAATATTTTTATTGTATTATACACTTAACTGATTATAATCACTTTCTGTTTCGATATGCATTTCTCTATGAATTATACATTGCCCCCAAAAAATGAATGGAACATTAAAATCACACATTGGGTCCTGATAAATTAAGTATATTGAAGAAATCTTAACTGTACGCTGGGTAATCGACTTGGTGTTATATTGTGATGTGTTCCCTTAATTCTTTGGAGCAGTGTATTTCTATCCATTATCTCCACAAAATTCTAAAGCAGAATTGGCACCGAACACTGGATTTGGATTCTTACCACCTTATCGTCTGCAAGGCACAATTGCTCCAAGCACTGGAGACTTTGTGGGGATATTGCCTCATGCTTTCGAAATGATGGTTAAATGACATCACGTGTGTGTCCACGAAATGCGCTGGGTTGACCTGCACAGTCATTCCAAGGTTCAGTGTGTTTTCACCTGGCTGCAAAATAGAAGTTCTGTTGATTTTTAATTAAAAATACATTGAAAAATGTTTTTATATTGTGCCTTGGTTGCCATGTTTTCAATTACTCATCCTTCTGCCAAACTGAAGGGTAAATAAAGGTTAAATGAAAATGTAAAGTTAATGAAATCATTCTTCCCTTTTGCAATGCCGTGTGTGTCCGTGTCCCTAGAGTCGCCCCCAACTACAGATGCAGGTCCAGGTTGGGAGTTGTATCTACTGTGTCGGCTTGTAAAACCGGGGGGTTCACTAAGAGTGTAGGGACTCTCTCCGCAGAATAAGACCGTGGCCACGCCAAACCAGGGCGTGTGGGACATGCGGGGGAAGCAGTTCTACGCCGGGATAGAGATCAAGGTGTGGGCCGTGGCCTGCTTTGCCCCTCAGAAACAGTGTCGAGAGGACCTGCTCAAGTGAGTTGCCTACCGTTCAAACTCTGCTCTTTTACTTGGATATTAGTATTTGTTCTACATCCCATTCTTCTTTAAAGGCTATATGCAACTGATTGTCACCAGTTTTATCTGTGAATGAGGTCCGTGTGTGTGTTCTGGTTTTAGACCAATGCCACCTATAGTTATTGTTTGTCCCCCTCAGGAGCTTCACAGACCAGCTAAGGAAGATCTCGAAGGACGCGGGGATGCCCATCCAGGGCCAGCCGTGTTTCTGTAAATACGCCCAGGGAGCGGACAGCGTGGAGCCCATGTTCAAACACCTCAAGATGTCCTACGTAGGGCTGCAGCTCATCGTGGTCATTCTGCCCGGAAAAACGCCGGTCTACGGTACCAAACAAGCACTGTGCTCTAAAAACCAAGTGGTTCTTTTCCATGAAGTTGCGTTGAGGATTGGGAGGTTGGCTGTGCGTTAACGGCCTGCATGGGCCTGTCGTCCATCCACAGCGGAGGTGAAGCGGGTCGGAGACACCCTCCTGGGCATGGCCACTCAGTGTGTCCAGGTGAAGAACGTGGTGAAGACGTCCCCCCAGACCCTCTCCAACCTCTGCCTCAAGATCAACGCTAAGCTGGGCGGCATCAACAATGTCCTGGTTCCCCATCAGAGGTGGGTTGGAGACGCGCGCTATAGATGGTTAGATCAAATATGCATATTAAACTAAGGTCTGTAGTTTGCAATAAAACACAGTATGTCTTGAACAGAATGTACGAAGTGTGCATTAAGGGCAGAATGTGAGCACACGCTATAACTATTAACTACAGAAGATTACGCAATTAATCGCAGAAAATGACGTGCATCGCTTGAACGCACGCATATAATACGCTGTGTGTGTGTGTTTACATTTATAATGTACTGAAATGATCTCTCTGCAAGTGATAGTCCTCCCATCATTTGTGGCTTTGGCACATTTGCTTCAATATTCTGTAAAGGAAACTGCCGGCTGCTTAGTCATCAGTGACAGAATCCACCCCCCGCGAGACGTCGTCCGTATCACATCGATCGTATCAGACGTGTGGCACTTAATGCCACATCCTGCAACAGAACACCGTGCACGTTCCTTTTACTGCCACGCAGTTTTGTTTTAAAGAGTCCGCCCCCCCCCCCCCACAGGCCCTCGGTGTTCCAACAGCCGGTCATCTTCCTGGGCGCGGACGTCACCCACCCCCCGGCCGGTGACGGCAAGAAGCCCTCCATCGCGGCGGTGGTGGGCAGCATGGACGGCCACCCCAGCCGCTACTGCGCCACGGTGCGGGTGCAGACGTCGCGCCAGGACCTGTCCCAGGAGCAGCTCTACAGCCAGGAGGTCATCCAGGACCTCACCAACATGGTGCGCGAGCTGCTCATCCAGTTCTACAAGTCCACGCGCTTCAAGCCCACGCGCATCATCTACTACCGCGGGGGCGTGTCCGAGGGCCAAATGAAACAGGTGAGAGCGGTCGTGGGCGTTGACGCTTTTAATGGCGCCTCGGTTCGTTTTCCCCGTGTGGCCACTGGAGCACCCCAGCGAAAACCTGTCCCCCTGTCAGTGTGGGACACGGGCATTGACGGTGCCATAGTGACTCAAAGTGTATCCGGGCAAGTGTATACCTTGCGCTACGGCTGGACGCCGCGTCTAACGCTTTGAAACACAACAAATCCAATGGGACTTGTGATTCACCAAATCATTTTTGGTCTGGATGTGTAATGTTGGGTATGTGCTTAATCTATACCCAAGATTCCTGTCATCCCTCAATAGGCAATGAAAGTCCACTATGAGAGTAGGTTATTCTGGTGATTCGTGAATCAGATAAGCACATAATTGATACAGTGCAACATTATAGTGGGCCTTTGACACCAACTGACTTTTACCTCCAGGTTCCAGATGGATTAATTTAAGTGGTTGGGATCAGCTTGTTCTGGAGGACCAATATTTGATGTGTCAAGACATGTCACTGATGCCGGTACCTTGCCAAACGTGTGTGTGTGTGTGTGTGTGTGTTAAGGTGGCGTGGCCTGAGCTAATTGCCATCAGGAAGGCCTGCATCAGCTTGGAGGAAGACTACCGACCAGGCATCACCTACATCGTGGTCCAGAAGCGCCACCACACCCGCCTCTTCTGCTCCGACAAGGCCGAGAGGGTGAGTGGCAGCTGGGCGGGGAAGCGGGTGTCAAATGCCTGGTGTGTTGATGGGGTTCCAGGGGACTTCCTGATGTAAACGGTGCTAACCGCAGGTCTAGGTTCAGATTAGTCTGCCGTCTGCCAATAGGGACACAACATGATAGAATTCTTTTTAAATCCACCTATCCAAAGTTCTATCGTAGTTATGTCTGATCTGTCTGTCAAATCCCCAAAAAACGATTTGGCCGTACTGTTCTGCTCGTGCTCAACATGTCTGGTGTCTTACGGCCCCCCCTCCCCCCACAGGTGGGGAAGAGTGGCAACGTCCCGGCCGGCACCACGGTGGACAGCACGATCACCCACCCGTCCGAGTTTGACTTCTACCTTTGCAGCCACGCCGGCATCCAGGGCACCAGCCGGCCCTCCCACTACCACGTCCTGTGGGACGACAACTGCTTCACGGCCGACGAGCTCCAGCTGCTCACCTACCAGCTGTGCCACACCTACGTCCGCTGCACCCGCTCCGTCTCCATCCCGGCGCCGGCCTACTACGCCAGGCTGGTGGCCTTCCGGGCCCGCTACCACCTGGTGGACAAAGACCACGACAGGTACTGCCGGAAAGCACCTAAGATATCTGAACAGCCCAACCCCCCCCCCCGCACACAAATACAAAAAAAATAACTGCGGTTCTGCAACATTCCCAGGTGTTACCAAACGATGATTAGGTCTAAAACAATAGAACACAATTATTTCTAAACTGTTATATGAAAGGTTTTCCACTCACATTTGGAAGCATTATAACCAGGAAGTTGTGAGATTTACTGGCCCAGGTAAACTATAATCTGTGACTAATAATCTTAGTTTAGTTCAGCAACATTTGTCGGTATCTTGCGTCACTGGTTCAACCACATGAATCCAAATGCCTTCTAGTATGCGACGACTGTAACCAGAACTAGATGCTGTTCTATCTGCAGAATCCACATGTGGCCTGTTGTTTCTGCTCATGTCTCACCCTTGACCCTTCTTTCTGGTCCGCAGCGCGGAGGGCAGCCATGTGTCGGGCCAGAGTAACGGTCGGGACCCACTGGCCCTGGCCAAGGCGGTCCAAATCCACTATGACACCCAGCACACCATGTACTTCGCCTGAGCCATATCAGCGACGGGCATTCTGTCCCCTCTCTCTATCTATCTCTTGCCAGTCTCTCTTTCTCCCTTGCGTCTTGATCGGCACCAAAGCGGTTCGAAGCCAGCGGATTCTGCCGGTGGCGTTTCTTCCTCTCTGTTAAGGGGGAAAACCTTGTGTATGGCGTTCCCAATCGATCCGCCCTCTACCAGCAATCCGGCACTGAGAAACCATTGGGGTTTTTGATGCACAGAGAAATACAAAATCCACACCTACACAAGTTGAGCCATTTTCTTTTCTGTTTTTTTTTTTTCTGTTTGAATGTCTTGTCTTTGTTTATTATTTTTTTTGTAAGATGCGCTGAGCAAACGAAGTGGACTGGCGTCCGATCGTCAGTGCCGGCTCTTAGCTCTCCCAGCTAAGCAGGACTGTCTACTTTTACCTCAAAGCCCCTTTGGGCGAAAATCTGTCACAAGGTCTTGGGTTGGGGGGGAGGGCTCGGTCGCATGGAAACACGGGTGGGGGTGGACCTTTTTTTGAGAATGAGTCTAGATATATATATTTTTTTTTTTATGATCGTATTTTAACTTTTTGCTCCTTTTTTTTCGTTCAGTCTTTTACAAGCGAGGTCACCTGGGTATCCCTACCCGTCTTCTCCCGTTTAGCGGAAAATAAGTGCTTGAATGCGAGTGTGTGTGTGTATATACGTGTGTGTGTGGGTGTGCGTGTTTCATGGCAGGCCACTGAATTGTAAAGGGAAAATCAAGGATATAGATAACTGCTGTAAATGCCTCCGATTGGATGTTTTTTTTTTTTTTTTATATATTCAAGCATTACATACATATATAAAAAATATAAATATTTACATCTATAGAATCAACTTTTGGACAGATGGAACTATACAGGCTTCACAGAGGCCAGTGGGTGTATGTGTAGCATTAGCAAACTGTGGTCGAGCCTGTGTGTGTGGCTGGGCATTGGGACCTATAGGATGGCTGACAGTGTTGCCCAGGGTTACGGCCTTTGGTGAGGCTACGGTGGCTGGTGCCTCCCATGTGGAATGGGATCCATCCCTAAAGTGTGTTTGTCTAAAAGGTTATGATGCTGTTGGGGCGGAGCACCTATTTATATATTTTTTACTTTATTTGAAAGGCGCCAGTCGTCGGAAGTTTCCGGAGCCGGACAACACATTAGCTTAACTCTTGGTCTCCTTTGCCACCGGCCAGTTCATTGCACTGACCCGGAATGCTAGGCAAGCAACAGAGGGCACTCTTCTCTTTATGCATTTATACATAAGAAACAGAAAGCAGAATTTGTAAGAGTTTAATATAAAGTTTTGTGGCTAATCTTAACCGTTGTTTAGACTAAGTAGTTTATTGTCGTCGTTGCTGTTCTTAACGTTGTTGTTAATGCTGTTCTCCTCCACCATGGTAAATATCATAGCGACAACAGTCCAGATAGTTGTAGAAGATCAGGATAAGACGGCTGGGTTTAGAGTCAGACACTTTGTAGCATTTGGACGTACGGTGGCCGGAGGCCTAAAGATGTATTTAGTTACGCTCCCTTCCGCTCCTCAGTAATGTTGGAGCTTCTGGTACCCGCAGAGGGTTGTTCTGTGTTCTCGGTCGAACTGTCGCCGTTTCCAACTGATGAGTAAAGCAAGAGGCCATCTTGGACGCTCGACAGATGGGATCTGTTGTTAGCAGGTTCTTAGTTTAGAGTGCAAGAAAGTTGACAATCAGAGCTGGCATTAGGAAGAAACTGGGACGGAAGGGAGTGGTCAAAAGAGGTATGCAATAGGCAAAGAGTAAACCTTTTGTTTTTTTTTTACTTCATAATGTGTTTTACTGTTTTGTGTGTATTTTGAATAATTATATCCAAGTTTAAACTTAAGGTGTTTTTATTATGAATTAAGCTTTCGAACACCAGACATGAATTTGGCGAAGCATAAGCACTGCCCCTGGACCTAACGACACCTGACCAGTCACGGCCGTGGTTGAAAGTCCAATTTTAACCTCCGTCGTGATTGCCGTCGCGCATCGCCGTGTCCCCTCGCGTCTCGACGGGGGGAACCGCGGAGCACGGCGCCTTGCCAGGGCGGGTCGGCTCACTGAAAAACACTTTTGTAATAAACCATCAGTAAAGCAGCCGGTTTGCTATGAATGAGTTTGAGCGCCTACCTGTCAAGGGCTTGGGTGCCAAGGAAGAGGGAGGGGGGGCTCGTGAGTCCAGCCATGGCATGCAATAAGCCTGGGGGGGAGGGGGGGCCGTAGAAACGTCATGCACTAGTTTTCCCACATGGCTGTGGCTATTCAGCCTGGTCTGGTAGTCCGGGGTTGTGTCCCTGTGGAGTGTGAGGAGAGTCCAGGATGCGGGTTGGTCCCAAGCAGCAGAACAAAAAGGCAATGGCAACGACTCCTTCCCAAGTTGTTTTCTTCTTAAACGTATTATCATTGCAAAGCAATATTAACACCGAATCCAGTTATCCATATGGGGGGGGGGGGTAAACGTGTAATTCTTGTTGATGTGGCTGTTGGTCTGCTCTCTCTATCGCGTTTGTGTTTCTGTAACTTTTCTTTTTTGCTCGTATCAATCAGTGGGAATGTGCATTCGATGGACTAGCTCTTTTAGGCTCTGAGAATTCAAAAGAAGTGAAAAACATTTAGACTCGTCTGCATGCCAGAGTTTTGTCCCTAAAAAAAAAATATATATATAAAAAAAATCCTCTTTAGAATCCTATTTATTAAGAGACCGAAGAAAAATACGTCTTTTTGTTCCTGGTTAATGTTGGTGGATTAGGTGAGACTGTTTTAGGCTAGCAATATTGTCCGGTCTCTTCAAGATGTATTTTTAAAGATTCCTACACAAATGTCAGTAAAGAAACGGAGGCACAGGCCGCCGGAGGCCGAGGGCTCCAGCCTTTGCGTCGTGGCCCCAAGTCAAACGAGGTACTTTCTTCAAACGTGGGCCCCCGTAAAGACCTAACCCCTTGCCTCCGCACAGGCCCGGGTGTAGCGTCCATTTAGGCCTCCACTGCCTGGTTTGTGCCCCTGCCACGCCTCTCGGGGCTCTCCTGTCTCGTGGCGCCGCCCTGCTGGCCACCCACACAAGCGCACTTCCTCTCTGTGGGGGGCCCCAGGCCAAGGCGTCCACAGCCACAGGAATACCTCTTTTTAACCTTTTTAAATGATCCATTCTTTCTGTGCCCCGTTTGAAAGAGAGCATGGTTTATTTTTTAATTCCTCTTTGATATAATATCTACAGATTTGTTATTTGAAATTGTGTAAGTGTAATTAATTTTGTTTTGTTCTTTTTGGTGTGTAGCTCTGCTGTTTATTATTTTCTTTTTCAGCTAGTGGTCTAAGCTGTGTGACTGTCCAATAGCAATAGAACGGTACCCTGTCTGACCTGCTGGGGAGGGGGTGGGGCTTCCTCAGGCCCCTCCCACAAGGGTGCCTAATCACTTGCTGTATTGCTATGTGACATGTTCAAAATACTTTTTTTTTTAGCCTGCAGGGATTATTTGTGTTATTGTGCAAAGTAATAAATTGGTATTTTATGCCTATATCATACATTAGTGTGTCATTTATTTCCTTGTTTTTAGCGCAATTGCGCAAAAAAAAAGGTTGTATTTTCTTTAATTATGAATTAGTGATGTTGCTGTGTGCTACTTACACATGTCAGTAGATGGCGTTGTTCTCTCACTGGTCAAAAGGGGTCTGTAATCATCTTATTGGCAGAGCAATAACCATCATAGATTTATTAATAAAGTTATGGACCTTTGATCCCCTCAAACAAAAAGAAACCGTTTTGTGTGTCTAGAGTCTTAATGGGACCACACTTAGGGGGATCCAATGTTTCCACAAAGGTTGTACACTTTTTTTGGGGGGACTAACTTCTAAAATCGGCCATAGTCTTAGATTGGGGTTCATTTTAGATTTAGGCATTGCAATTAAGGGTTAGGTGCATAGGTTTTCTGACTAAGTCAAAGGAAATTACATTTGTGCGTTTCCATTAAGACGGAAAGCAACAAAGTGATGTTGAAGTTGCTCAATCCAATTAATTTCACAGATACGTCAGTCGGACAGACACGCATTTCTTTTTCCTAGATCTTAAGTGTCTGTGGAACAAAAAGCAAAAGTATAGGACCTGCCTTGGTAGCTTCAGCAGCAAAAAAAATTGCACGCCCGTAGTAGGAGGCAGAGACATCGTACAAGACAAGCTGCATCCCCTCACATCAGGGTCCCCAGAAACCAAGGCTGGTGGCACAAAGCAAATCTGGTGTAGAATCCACCTGGTTGTCCATTGATGCGTTGACGGTGCATAACATACTGTAGCACACTTTCAGAGGCCTGTTTTGATTTGGCCGTGCCACGGTCACGCACAATGTCCAGAAATCACAGAACGGATATTTAAGGTTTGGATTTTGGTGTTAAGATCAGTATAAAAGGGATTACTCACTCCAAGCCTGTTGGGTCAGTCATGGTTTGTGTTAGGTTAGGATTCCTTAACATTGACCCCTTTTTTGACCCCTTGTCAAATCATTGAAAATCTATATATTTAGTGTCAGTCAGTCATTCATTATAAGGTTCTGTTGTGTGTCTTTTACTGATTGCAGTCGATTTCCACAAGGATTGTCGTATGCGGTGATCTTCATGGTACCCAAGATCGTGGGCAAGTACGTCTCCTTCACAATGGACAGCCATAGTTTGCTGCACAACCTCTGCATCCTCTTGTTCCCTCTGTCTCTTTGTGTCACTACCCCTCCCCCCATTTCCCGTGTCCCCGGCTGTGGTCATGACAACTGTTGCCAAGGAGAAGGGAACTCGAACCACGGATCTTGTTGCCATAATATTTAATTCATCAACATGGATACATCAGGGCTTAATGAAATGTAATGAGTTGGAGTTCAAAAAGACAACTGATAAAGCACCAAAAATAGTATTTGGCCTCCATCTGTCAGAATTCTAAAATGTCAGGCAAACGATCCTATACACAAGTTGGTGACACTGTTAAAGTCAGTCAATCAGCTGTAAACTGTGGAGAGTAATTTCATTACGATTATCATTTGTGAGGTGCGATATCAGCCATTCTTAATAGGTCAATGTTTTGGAACTATAGAAATTGAATCTTTTTTAATTTTTCTTGATAAGATAATGCACAATTTTCCAACCCTTAGTTTTAAAACTTATACGTGACCTATTTTTCTGATATGGTTGTTCGGATTCATGGTCAGGGTAAATTTGCTCTCCAAAAAAGCCCTCTTTTGTTTGGAAGCTTCCACCTTTCACCGCAGCCCCGCAGAGAAAAAGCAGAAGTCTAAAACGGGTGTTTAAGACCATCACTCGTGTTAATTGATCCACCTACAGTCACCACACTCCCTCCCTTCCCTTTCTAAGGTCTCTTCTTCCATCTCTCCTGTTCCCCATTTCTCTCTTTCCAGGAACAATGTTTCTTTTGCAGGTTAGCGGAAGAAGGATGTGGTTTTAAAACAATGGGAGAGACAGACCTAATTCACCCACCTGGCGGTCTGACTAAGTGGTGTTGCCTGCTATTTATGCTGTGACAACCGGTCTGGACCGGCACATTTGGGTTTGCCCGCACGGGGGGAGGACCGCAACCAGAAGTCTGAAGTGGCCTCGGTGGGGTCTGAGCCCATTGTAAGCATTGTGACCACATTTCAAACAGGCGTAGCTGGCAGATGAGGCTGTGTTTTCTAAGACTGCATCAGTCACGACAATTGAAATTGTAGCGGCTAATCAACGCTTGGTGCGTTCGCACACACGTTTTGGATACACTTGGACAAAGGCCAGAATTACACAAAATACATTTAGGATTTTTTAAAAAATCTTTTCTGGGGACCTTTTTTGCTCCGATTTTTGCGGACCGTACTTTTGACCGTTCTTTTTCTACATCCAACGATCGTACATACCATAAATTCTGTGACATTCCTGAATCTAAGTATCAGGTTATATCGGACAAACCCATCTGGGTAAGGCTACACCAAACCTGTGGGGAAATTGACACTTGTTGTACTGATCAGCTCGGCTCCTGGCTTGGTTTGAGGTTGGGCCACAGCCGACAGAACAGGATTATAGAAATTGTACCGTCTCTACAAACTCAATGGGCCAGATGGTGCCGTTTCTAAAGCTCGATCAATCAAAAGATTGGTGAGCTGCCACAAGTGGCTGCACAGTTCTCTCTTCAATTATTCATCGGATCGACAGTGACCGACGAAGAGGGGAAAGTTAATGAGAGAGAAGTGACGGATGCTGAATCAAAAGAAGAGGTTCACCAGAAAGAAGGTTGACCGACTGAGAGTTTCTGACCGCCTAAGGTTGCTACGAAACGCTGAAGCTTGAAAAGGGCCAAGTGGTTTGGACCTCAGGATTGTGATAGATCCCAGTTGTAGCGAAGAAGTAGGCCTTGGGGACCAGGGTTAACAAGGCTCAAATTTAGGTGGAAGTCTTAAGAAGTCGAAAGAAGTCATGGTCAACACCGGCATGCAGTTGATCAGCTTCACCTGTGCTGTGACAGGCTGGGTCATGGTCATCGCCGTGACGGCTTTGCCTCAGTGGAAGGTGACGGCCTTCATCGGCAGCAACATCCTCACCTCAGAGATCAGCTGGGAGGGCATCTGGATGACCTGCGTCTACCAGACCACAGGCCACATGCAGTGCAAGACCTACGACTCCATGCTGGCCCTGCCCCCGGACCTCCAGGCGGCGCGTGCCCTCATGTGCATCTCCATCTTCTTGGGCTGGCTCTCTTGTACGGTGTCCTGCTGTGGCATGAAGTGCACCACATGTGCCGGAGACGACCGCCAAACCAAGGCAAGCATCGCACTATCCGGCGGTGTGCTCTTCATCCTGACGGGCCTGTGTGTTCTGGTGCCCGTCTCTTGGACGGCAAACACGGTGGTCCAGGACTTTTACAACCCAAACGTGCCTGTCATGCACAAGCGAGAGCTGGGCCAGGCTATCTACCTGGGCTGGGCGTCTGCGGTTATTCTGATGATCAGCGGGGCTGTTCTGAGCAGCACTTGCCCCCACATTGAGAGGGGAGGAGGTGGGTACCACCGGGGCTACATGGGGCGTAGTTTTCCTATCTCACGGACCTCCCACTTCGCACCAGACCCTCCAAAGCCTATAAGCTCCAACAGCGTGCCACTTAAAGAATATGTTTAGTGGGAGAGATGTGAAGACGAATGCAAACAGGAGTTGGAGGAGAGGAAGGAGCAAGGCTGTGAATGAGAAGATGAAATACATGAAAAAAGTAGAAAAATGAAATAGGGTGGGTGATTTAAGTGTTGTCTATAAGCACTGGCTTTCAAACAACTCGGCAGTTAGCTCATTCTCTACCTTGTGAGCTTAATGCACTTGTTGGTTTCTATGTATTTATTTACAACATATTGTTGATTTCTTTGTATTTCTTTACAACAAATACTATTTATTCAACTTAATTTATGTATGTCTTCATATTGTTTGAGACCATCATGCCTTTAACCAATCATTGGTACTGTAGTTTATTGATTGATTTTATTACACAGACTTTGCAGTAGTTCCTGGGCACACACTTGACTCAGTGAATGATTCCACCCTAAACCCAGTGTAAGGGTAGAAGACACTGCGTCATAGACATCTGTTCTTGTTTTGTATGTGTTGTGTTGTGACAATTGGAGTGATTTCCCCTTGCTTGGTTTTTCTCCACGGGCTGGATTATTACACACGCTATACTTCATTAAGTTTGTAAAATCACAATTAAAGAGTAAACTGGTTTTCCCAAGTTTTTTTTTTTATAAATAATTGAATTTACTTAACAGCAGTAAGAGCAACAAAGATATGAGATTTACATTTAAAAGTTTTCTATTAAATAATTGATCTTGACTTTACTTCATGACATTAAAATTGTAATGTGCTGCAAAATGTTCAGCAGGGGTCCTGTTCTGTACAAGGTCCTGCTCTGTCCATTTCATAGACTCTATATCCTGTGTCCCATACTCTATTTTCTTCTTATCCAGTGCAGTTGGGGTAATCATGTGTTGTAAACTTTTGTTTGGAACAAAAAAAAGAGTTTCTTTTAGCCAAATTCATATGTGTCCCTAAGTGTTTTCGTACACTTCTGTTAGGTTGCTAGTAAAAACACCAGGTGTTCTGCACCTATCAGGGCAGGTGCATATGAAGACAATGTCAACGTGAATGTAGAAAGAAAGACAATGCTTTGATTTTCAATAACACTGGATTTTTATCCTGCTAACTCAAACCATTCAAAGAACGGTTTTAATCTCAATGGGACACACCTGGTTAAATAAACATTAATAAAATGAAAAACAGTGTTTAATGCTAATTAGTGTTTAATGCTAATTCGTGTTTAATGCTAATTAATTACTTTAGTACTAAAGTGACATCTCCATCATACGGCTATCTCTTTAAGTTGTATTTAACTATTTTCTTCTGTCATTTTGACACTAAATCTAATTAGGTATTCATGACCTTGTTGATGAAGAAAATGCCTGGTCCTTGAATGAACTTAGATTTGATCTATTAATGCTAATCAACTACCAAGAAACAGAGCAACAAATGGATTTCAACTCCTTAAAAAATTAATATCACCCTCCATTACACTGGTGGCTTGCTTTTAAAGATGATTAGTTAGGCAGCCGCCTACAGCAGCACTTGAATTTCATGCAGCATTTTGAAAATTGCCTGCGGCCCTCCATCACCCTCTGATTGGCTACATTTGTTTTTGTTTAACACGGCCGCAGAGCGTTGAGGGCCGGTCCTGGACGGTATTAACCTGCACAGGGTGCATTCAGATGTGACGTTACCGGGCTTATACATCCCCTGTAAAACACCGTTCTAAGGTGATATATTTCAGGTGCTTAATGTATGTAGTGAATAATGTATGTAGGTTGTCTTTGATCAGAGTGCGGCTTAAACAACCCCCCCAAAAGAAATACAACACAAAAAATAATAATTATGTTTTTTTAAATGACCCACTATTCCCTAAAAACAAATCAATAGTTTTTTTACTCAAATTTCAAAGTGTCTTGACAGCTTCCTAATTATTTTAGATGTAAATTAATAGAATCAAGAGATGTTCATTTTAAAATAGTACTTTGATCAGTTAGGTTGTTACTTTTTAGATAGTTGACAATTAAAAAAATCTGTTGCTGAAGTGCTACAAATTGCAATTGCAAATGCAAATGCTGAGTGCATTCAAAACATGCACTTTTGGGGATTATTTAATAAATTATGAATTGTAAAATTATGATAATGCACTTCTTGTGTTAAAGCCAACTGCATGTCACTTCTGATTTGGTTATTATACACCAATGACAGTTCATATGGGTCAAGGTAGCCTTCCAATAAACTAGTCAGGTCTGTGCATTGAAAGGTCTTGACATTGGTTTCCTACCACACATCTAATTTAAACACTAAATGAAGTTAATAGTAAAACATAAAAAAATATATACACAGTAATTTACAGTAGAGTATGTGAGTTTTTGGACAGTGACAAAAATGTAGCTGTTTTGGCTGAACTGAACTGTGTAGGAATTATAGCCTTTTTATACATAGTTCCCTCATTTTGGGGGACAAGGGCTAGTTGGACAAATACATCTGAAATGTGTTATTTTTAATACTTTAGAGCAAATCTATTGTATTCAATGACTATCTGGAGCAGGGGGGGGCAAACTACGGCCCGAGGGCCAAATGCGGCCCGCGAGGCTGTTCCATCCGGCTTACAGAATGTAATAAAATTATTTTGGGGGGAATTAAAAAACCAACTCACCAGCCCATTCTTATACATCTGAGTGAGAATTTTAACTATTTACACCTTATATGGGATCTACTGTACATATGTAATGTATGTTTTAACTTTTGCCCTTTTCTGGCCTCCAAATCAATTATGATTAACAAATAACAAAAACAAATGTGGCCCTCCATTTCATTTCAAAATCCTGATGTGGCCCCCAAGCCAAAATATTTGCCCACCCCTGATCTGGAGTGTGCATGTATAATGGTTTACCAGGAAGAACTGCAACAAAGAAGCACTTGCTTGTTTCTGAGCATTTTTATCTTCAGGCAGTGATGCAAATGCCCATCTGGAATCAGGTTGGGTTGACTCAGTTAAGAAAATTCTGATTCTGACCCGGAGAAAATACTTGTTAGCTTTAACGGTATGTTTAGGGTCATTGTCCTGCTGAAGATGAAGTGCCATCCAAAAACTTCTGAGGCATTTCATTATATCAGAGTAGATTTGTGTACAGAAGTGGTTCCAGTGCACTTTAGGATTAACCCTATTGTGGGATATTTATACCTGAACAACTGTTGTGCATGGAGGGGAGGTGGCAAGCTCAACCCACATCAAGTTATCAAGTGGCCTCTGGTTCGAAGATAATTGTGAGCCTTTTGCAAAAGACACTGCAACAGGATTTAACAACACCAATAAAACAACATCTTGGAACCTAGTGGATGTAGTATTGGTCAATTGGGAGAAACATATTGTATACAGTTGGGAAAACACTAGAACTGGAGATTTTCTTTTTTGCGTTAACAAGACATTTTAGTTTTTATGTTTTTATTATGTTTTTAATTTTTTAAATTTAATCACTTTTTTTTGGCTTCCAGCAACTGACACCCTAAAGTATCAGGTTTTATCGGGCTGACCTACCCTGGTAAATCTACACCAAAGAGAGGTAATGGACACTTGTTCTTGTAATCAATTCCGTTGTTGGGTTACTGTGAGGTTATAGGAGAGCTCAGTTGTGACTACTCACTAACCTACAGGGACTGGTGGGGTCGTTTCTGGAGCTTGATCAATCGAGAAATCTGCAAGCAGCTCAAATAATTATTGTCTTAACATTCATTGGTTCGACAGAGAATTATAAAGAAGGAAAAGTTAATGAGAAATTTTTAAGGAAAAGTTTTGACCGGATGTTGAAAAGAACCACTGAGACGTAAGGAGCTTAAGCAGGTAAAGTGTATAAAGACAAGGCAGTGACTGACTCAGTTAGTGGAGTAGTCTTTGAAGAAATAAAGAGGTCAGAGGAGACCGACATTTGTCATTCAGGGCCAGTTTCAGATAGACGAACACACCGTAAGCAACCGTCATGGTCAACAGCAGTGTGCAGTTGCTCAGCTTTATCTTCGCAGTGACAGGCTGGGTCATGGCCATAACCGTGACCGTCCTGCCTCAGTGGAAGGTGACGGCCTTCATCGGCAGCAACATCCTCACCTCCGAGATCAGCTGGGAGGGCATCTGGATGACCTGCGTCTACCAGACCACAGGCCACATGCAGTGCAAGACCTACGACTCCATGCTGGCCCTACCCCCGGACCTCCAGGCGGCGCGTGCCCTCATGTGCATCTCCATCTTCTTGGGCTGGCTCTCTTGTACGGTGTCCTGCTGTGGCATGAAGTGCACCAAGTGTGCCGGGGAAGACCGCCAAACCAAGGCAAGCATCGCACTATCCGGCGGTGTGCTCTTCATCCTGACGGGCCTGTGTGTTCTGGTGCCCGTCTCTTGGACGGCAAACACGGTGGTCCAGGACTTTTACAACCCAAATGTGCCTGCAATGAACAAGCGAGAGCTGGGCCAGGCTATCTACCTGGGTTGGGCGTCTGCGGTTATTCTGATGATCAGCGGGGCTGTTCTGAGCAGCACTTGCCCCCACATTGAGGGAGGAGGGGGGTATAACAGGGGCTACACGGGGCGTAGTTTTCCTATCTCACGGACCTCCCACCTCGCACCGGACCCTCCAAAGCCTATAAACTCCAACAGTGTGCCACTAAAGGAATATGTTTAGTGGGAGAGATGTGAAGACGAATGTAAACTGGAGTTGGTGGAGAGAAAGGAGCACGGCTGTGAATGAAAGACATTGTGGGTGGAAGAAAAAAACTGTGGATTTAATATGACCCAGTGTTTACTCTCTTATAACCTCAAGCTTGATTCTTAAACTGCTTCTTATGCATTCATAATAAGACATTTTCCTTCATTTTCTTTCTAAATGTGTTATCTTTTATCTCTAACATTGTTTGTATTGGTTAAATCTTTGTTTTTCATTATTGTTGTATGTAGTCTAGTTCATAATTAGATCAACTTCTGATATTATTACAATCAAATGCTGTATACAATCAATGATTACTACCTAATTCCAAACAAAGCAAGAAAAACATCTTTAGTAGACTGATTTTGAACTTTTTCCAACTGTTTTAATAAATATTTGGACTCATCCATGGCAGTGTATTCCAGACCTTTTCGGTTCTGGAAAAGTTAGGTATAATTCAAACTATAACCCTAATATGGACCATTACAATAATTATTGAGTTATCGTCTTCCCAATTGAGCCTGACCTATGGCCTCTGAACAATTATTTTGCATTTGTTATTTGAACAGAATTAATTGAATGGTTCAGGTTGGCAAGAGCAAGCTTTTTACAACTGTCGAAAATGTAGAAGATGTACAGCAAAGAAGAAGACATTTTCTCCAAAACATTGTTTATTTTTTCTTTCATGGCACTGGACATATTTAGTTGAAGAAAAAGGTGATAGACTGTCGCTAGAAGTCTGTATGAGGTATTTGCTGTTGGGAGGTTCCTGCCATAACCAGTCCACTTGACTATGTCTCACAATGTCATAACCTCTACTTTGCTTACATCGAGTCCAGTCTGCAACAAAAACACACATTTCTATTGAACAAATTGTTAGTGTGCTTAGGTTTGGTTTTGAGTGAATACATCCTAGTTGTGTGTTCGGCACCTGTCAGGGCTGTACATCCAAAGAAAATGTCAATGCATTCAACCAATTAGTGAGTGTTGTAGACCATGACTTCCAAAGTTAAGTCTTCTTGCTCAAAGTTCTACTTTCACTGAGACTCCATGAAGAAGGACACTTTAGACAGTGTTTCTAAGGGATTAAAAAAAAAAAAAAAACGTTGATGACTCACAATTAATTTGATTTAATGACAAAGGTGCACTGTGTCTCAGGTTTTACCTGAGAGGCGCTCCTCCCCGCTGGGAGATTCTAGGGATTCCCATCTCTTGGGTACAGTTTCTAGAAGGGACAGATCATCAGGCCTCAGCGTCTGAAGCAAGTTTTTTCTCCTGAGGACCCTGAATGTTTAGAAAAGGAAAGCATTTTCTATCACGAATACTAACAAAGAATAGGATAACTACATATTAATTAAAAACATTTACAGTACAATGTAATGTTTCACCATGAAGCTAAATTCTCTACATGCATGTACAGCATGTTCACAATGCATCCCTTCCTCCTATCAAATGTCATGGACTACAAGTACCCAACCATACATCAAGCTTGAATCCTAAATCATACAGTTAGTGAAACAAAACATACATACTGTTGCCGATAGTAACGCTCCGCATCCGTAAGCCACTCCAACATATCAGCGATGGATGGAGCAATGGCGGACCTCTGGGTGCAGGTGGCTAGGTCAAGGGTGTCGATATTCTGCTCATACAACTGGAATGCGCCGGACACCTGATTACTGACAGCATCTCGCACTTGCTGGAGAGAACACCTGTTAGAACGTATCGGATACTTTGTATTTAGGACATTATGTTTTTTCTTCCTCGTTTTTCCACGGAATGAATATAACCCTGCATTGCTGCTAGGTCAGAACTTTGCTTGTGTAGCCATACATCTAAAATCTAGATTATGAATCATGACTTTAACCAATTTATAAATAATGAGTTTAAAAAAATAATCTTACAGTTTTTCTGTGAGTTTGACCAAAACGACATCCAATGCCTGTAAAAGCTTGAAATTAAGACGATCCTGCAGGTCGGGAAAAGTGTGAAGCGTGGTGTAGACGATTTTGACTTTTTCAAGCGCCCTCAATTGGTCTACGAGGTTCCCAAGCGAACTCATCAAAGGCGTGCATTCAACTAACACTGAATTCCATACTTTTTGATTGTTCTCCAAGTTTTGAAAACATTTTTTTAGTACTTGGTTTAACGAAAATAACGAAGACTTCGACATTTAATCTAAATAATAACACACCTTACAACTCAAAAAATAGAACACATGTGGCAGATGAAAAACGGCTGCAATAACAAAACTATTTGTAGCAAAATATTGTTATTATACTATGCAAAGTGCAAAGCTAAATAAATGAAATGTTACAACAAAATTTAAATCGACGCACGCATCTAAATTAGAAAACGAACGGTCCCATTTACACTTAAAACGTTAGCTTACGGTTGTTTTATTGTGTTTCCGGTCAAGTGATGTAAACATTGACGTTTTACAAAATGATAGGTTTAAAATCGTTTCAACATGACGTCAGGTAAAAGGCATTCTCACTGGCTGATTTCTGTCTCTTGCTGCGGCTGCGCGTACATTTGAAAATTGTGTGGTAACTAAATAGCATTCTTCAAGTTTGAACGTAAAGCAGGCAAGTGTAGATATCTTGGAAAGTAAACATCACCAGGTAAATCATTATTACATTTATTATAGTGTCTGTGAACTAACTCAAATGTTAGCATTATAATTGCATTCGCTGTACATTTAGTTATTTCGAAACGTAAAATAAAACGGTAAATCACTAAAGTCGTTAGCTAGCTAGTTAGCTTAGCAGTAACAACTGTACCGGAAAAGGCCTAACATGTTAGCCAGTTACTTAGGTAGCAGTCGTTTACTGTACTGATTGTATTTACGAATATACAGAACGACAATGGGACGACCAAAAAGGACGACTAAGCAACGTAAAAACCCCAAGTTGGACAAACTGGACGCTTTTCTCGAAGATTTCGACAGCGAGGGTATATGGATTCATTATCAAACAAGCAATTAAATTAAGCACGTAATGGCTGCTGTTTGAATATTAAAATTAGCTGAATGTTCCATGTTTTCGGACATTTTCAACCCTACGTTGTCTTTTCAGTGAAAACAATCGTAGAAAGGCTGAAGGAGCGGACAAACAGCCTCCTGAAAGATGCAGATAACCTATACAACATTGCTGTGATCAAGCTCCCCAAGGCAGTGAGACAAATGAACTGGCTTGAACATTGTGGTAAGTACAACCTACCAAAGATGTATATGTAACTTCTTTAATAAGGAGTCCCAGAAAAGCATCCAAATATCTAAGATTCAGCAGTATTACCCAGAACACTAATTCCATGAAGTACACCTGTCTTGTTTGTTGTGCACACTTGTCAGACGGTTTAATAAGCTTTGCAGTTTGGCATAAACATTTAAATTCTTGCATGGTTTGGATGGCTCTGGTATCAAACAATTAGATTCCACGGTTTCTTGGGAAGTGTGACGCAAACCGTTCCATGCGTGTCATGTGCTAACTTGAAATTAATAGGTGATGTCTGGCATTACAATTCACACCTTTTAGTTGCCAAATTAAGCGGCACTACGATTGAAAATTGCCTGGACTTGCACAATACGTAGTGCTGAAACCACGTATTTAGCTTCCAGGGGATTCCAGGTTTGTATGAAGATAAAGATTATGAGATTGAATTATTTCTCACAATATTTTCGCTGTATTTGGACAAGAGACATTAGTAAAAAGTGAAAACAAATTGTTATCCTATTTGAAAAGATGAAAAAACTCTGGATTTATATTGTCCAAACACCAATCACTCAATATTTAACATAACAGATGATTTTGTCTTTGCTAGTAGATGGACACACACAAACACCCAATCAGAACATCTAAATGACTTGTGGTAACTACATGAAATGGTCACTGGTACCCGGAAAGACCTACTTATCTTACACAGGTTTCTTTATGTAAAGCCCCTCGACTACTGATGGTTACTTTAGAATTTGTGCTGTTGACCTTTGTTGTGGGTATGTGAATAGGCATTCACATGATGGAAAACCTCTAGAAAGTTAGGTTAGAGATTTTGTATTTGTTTTCTCACCGTCAAACTCGTATCTTTGATCCCATCAGGGGCTGAGAAAGCAAAGTCACCTGTGTCCCTGGTGGAGGATGCTATGGTGGGTTTTTAAAAATATTTTACAAAATATTGTCATCCCCTATTCAAAATATTTTACTTTTACACCCTTCTCCCATATTTGTCTGGTTTTAGAAAGAAGCAGAGGCAGCTAAGGTGGAGAGTGTCATGGCTGAGGTGCACGTCCCCCCCCCCAAGACTGCCAAGAAAGGTGTGTCTACTTTGGGAATACCCGCTATTGTGGTTTAAGCATGCAACACCATTGAGTCCTGGATGGATGTTAACTCTCTTTAGGGTCCTCTACAGCCTCTTCAAAACAGGGCAGAGCCAGGGCAAGCTCCGGGGATGAGGAGAACTTTACTACGGCGAAGAAGGTTTGCGTTGCATTAATAGGCAAAGCTATGTCAACTTTTTTTGTGTTGACTTTCTGAAGGCTCTGTGGACTCCTTTTCTTGTTATTTATTTATTTTCAATGTTTGGCTCAAGCTGAAGCTGGACTTTTGGCTGAAGTTCCTTGTTATTTTTCCTTAGGGTAAATCTAAGAAACCGCCACCAACGTCAAAGAGGGCCAAAGCACTTTCAGTGAGCAAGCAGAACTCGTCCATCAGAAAGTAATATATTTTCTTTTAATTCCATTGTATTCTGTTCTGTGTGTTGTGGTCTTGGTTGATCCAGCCGTACGGGATGCAGCCTCCGGAGCTCTTGCGTTCTTGTGGTGTGGGTTCAAATCCCACCTTTTCTTTTAGCAACAATTCCCTTTTCTGCATTTCCCCCTTTTGTGTAATAGATGGCATCGAAAGCCTGAAAAATGAATACAACCCCGTTTTTGAAGGAAAAACCGAATTTAAACCCTATATTCAGTAGGGCGAGGGACCTGACAATAGGATGTTATCATGCAGTGGTGTCTTGCACATTTGTGAAGGCTCATTAATGGTGAACGATGTATATACAGGTTTTGAAGCAACATATTCTGCCATCTAGATAATTTATTATTCAGGGAATGCCTTGCTTTTTTCAGCACGACAATGCCAAACCACTTTCTGCATGTATTACAACAGTATGGCGCTGTAGTTAAAGAGCCTGGGTGCTAAACTGGCCTGCCTGCAGTCTGGACTTGTCACCCATTGAAAACACTTGGCATCATCAAATTAAAGAAAAATGACAAAGAAGACCCCAAACTGTAGAGCCGCTGAGGTCCTATATCATGCAAGAAAGGCAAAACTACAGCAATCAGTTTCCTAATGCTTACAGAGTATTGTTGAAAGAGGTGATGCAACACAGTGGTAGACTTGCCCCTCCCAACTTGTGAGATTTGTTGCTGGCATCAAATATAAAATGAGTTCTCCTAAAACAATAGCATTTCTTATTTTTAAAATTTGATGTTGTCTTTTTACTATTTTTAATTACATTTAGGGATAAATGATTTGCGAATCATTGCAATTCGTTTCTATCAGCATAAAAAAAATTAAGTAGTGCATTTCATGGAAGAAGTCTCTTACTGATCTTTTGCTCTCCAGGTCCAGTAGGAAGCTGATGATCACTCCAGCCAGAAACATGCTCGACAGTTCCCTCATGGGCCCTACCCCTCTTATCACACCACGCTTTGACTCCAGGTAAAGAGACCACGGGAAAGGGCAAGACGAGCCCCTGTTGTGGTTGGAGGATTGACATTGTCATCCCCTGTTGAAACTGTCTGGTGGCTGCCACTGACTATTGGCCCCGGTATCCCAGGCTTCCCAAGACCCCAGCGGTGAGGATACCCCGCCACAAGGAGAGGGTGTACAGCATCTCGGTCAACGGCTCCCCCATCGCTGCCGGCAGTGACGACGTGGTCATCAACGTCCCTTTGGGGAACGGCGAGGTTGGTGGGATACCGTCTGACTGTGTTGGTAGTTACATAGCCTCCCTGACCTGTCTGGCGGTTTGTAGGGGAGATGTCACCGGTGTGTCTGCGTGTCAATCATTTGTTAAAGGGTATTTCATTTCAATTTGGCAAATATGCTGTTTATGCGTCCTTTCCACTGATATCTTAAACACTTCAAGATGAAGATATTTGGTGGTGAGTTGCTTGGGGTTTTTATGCTGACCATGTGGGTTGTTTTGGTTCCAGTGCATTCAGCTGCTGGCCAGTCAGATGGACACAGTGGACCTCGGACAGCTGGATGAGACGGCCATAAGAAGCATCCGTCTGCTACAGGTATGGTCCAAACCCAGCGCACCCCTTTTGGAACCACATTGACCCTTGTGGAATGGCCAAACAAATCCCCTTGATTCTTGTTTCATTGCAATAAGATTCTTGCAAAATGTTGGGTTGAGAAAACATCTACTGACGGCGGTCCCCCAACCTGATAACACAACTTATCTTTCCTTACCGAGCAACACCAGATTGGTATTAGCTGGTCAAGGATGGTTTAGAGTGGCTAGGCTAGTAATGCGTGTCTGAAGCCAGTATGAGGAAATTGCAAACAG
Organism: Novumbra hubbsi; assembly: GCA_016801125.1. Classification (NCBI taxonomy): domain Eukaryota; kingdom Metazoa; phylum Chordata; class Actinopteri; order Esociformes; family Umbridae; genus Novumbra; species Novumbra hubbsi. The sequence continues at coordinate 95,798 of JACXGK010000353.1, forward strand.
ATAGATGATAGTTTAAATGGGAAATGTCTCTGGAACTTTGAAACGTTAACTTGTCTGCTGCTCATTTATGCTTCTGTTCATGCTGGTACCACCTTGTTTATTGTGACGCTCCCTGGTGGGTTCTTCAAGTGCATTGAAAACTAGCTGTTAACTCATGCTTTTGTTCTCCACAGAACCGCCTCACAACACTGTGTCAATCATCCTAATGACCTCAGCACCTTTTTGTACAAGATTTTAGCCATTTTAAATTTTTAGTCTTCCTCTATGAATTCAAATGTTTCATTTGTATATTACAATTCTAGTGCGTAGTTCTTGTAATGGCTGTCAAGTCTGCTTTGTGGTTGTCTTATCTTCGAGTATTTTGGTTTAAATCTTTTACTGCATCGTTTCATTCAACAACACTATTAGTTGAGACTACTCTTTTTAATTTTTTCTCTCGAAATTCTACAATCTCTAAGGGAATTTCTTAGTCTGTGGTAGCAATTATATCCATGTCATTATTGTAAATATGACCAAAATTTGCTTAACTGAGCTAGTTGTTTTGAAAAGTGACTTGTGCCGGTTAGTGAGAATGTCAGTCAATGCTACATGCCTTTCTGTCTGCCCTCTAGTGGCTTATCTGGGCCAGTTCAACTTGTACTGTACACTATGGATGAGACAATACAACAAAGGTTCATGCATTTACAATATTCTGTAACATTTGAGCAATGCTTAATGTAAATATGTTGCCTTTTAAGAGTAAACTTTCCATTCTCCCTCGTGGTTGTTTTCATTTCTGTGTGGGTGCCTTTTAAATGTAATATTTCTTTGTGAGTATTAGTTTTTTTCCCCCACAGTTAACCAATAGTCCTTGCTATGCAGTACAGCGTATTTGTCCTCTACCCATTGCCGTACTCCCAGTCGATTGTTACCCTTTGCCGGCTTTGATCAGTTGGGGATTTTCTTTTAGCTCTGGCTGTCATGTCTCAGGCTGGTACTGGTTATGGCTGAATGAGCACTGCCAGTGTTACACAGAAATGGGCTTGTAGAAGCTTGAGATTTGGCGGGATAAACGGATTCCTCATGTTTTCTGCAGTCAGGGTTTCTGTTCGTGGCGTCATTACCAAGCGTGTTTTCCCGCTTGCCTTAAAACTGATTTGTCTTGGAAGTAGATTGACAGCACAAGTTTTTCATTGATGTTTTCGAGGAGATCTACTGTATTTTTGTGTAAAATGCCTAAATAAATCATTGCAAGGCAAAATGAATCGAACCATTGACACGAAACCATGAGTTTACTCAAATTGACAGTGGCTGAAGTGATAACAACAAATCCCTTTTTTTTCCCTGATCGGTAATGGAACTGATAAGTTTCTATGGCAGATTTGCTAACTCATAATGTCAATACTTAATCCAGTATTTTATTTGTTCTATGTTAATTTATCTTAAATATGTTTTTTTCTAGCATTCCTTGTGTGTAGTGAGCAAATACTCAATTCCACCACTAAGTGGCATTGTTGGGCTGCTAAATTGCACCATCCAAAACAGTTGTTTCTGTCTGTTTAAGAAATCTTTGCTAAGGGCAGTACCGTTAAAGTTACTTCAAGTTTTTGGTTGTGCAAATATTGAGCAGGGTTACCAGATTGTTCTCTAAAACCCTATCTGATAATCAACCCTTCCAAGCCCATTTTTGCCCACACACTGTTTTTAAAAATAGCCCAAATGTGCAGGAAACCATGCCATCTGGCAACAGTGATCTTGAGAGAGCTGACAAATTGAAAGTGTGCATGCTGCCGCCTGATGTGTGTTGTTTGGAACGTGATGGAGTTAGCGCCCCCACTTTTGGGAAGTTTGCCGGTTCTCATTATTGGGCCTGAATTGAGATTCTTTCTAAAACGATACGCCCCACCCATTTCGGAACTACGGAAGCCCTCAATGAAATTGTCTTGGGCCTTGTTTCTTTGTCTGAAAACAGTGGCTTAGTCTAGTGTTTCAATCCCAGCATATCTCCCTTTCATCAAACTAATACCCTCCACGTCCGGCAGGATCAGACATTACCCAGTGCCCAGAGTAATTGTTTAGTCAATCCTGCAGGGACAGTTATGGGGTTGGTGAGAATGTCCTTATTCCCTGGCACTGAGAGAAAGGGTGGAGGGGTACTCTAAAAGAAATGTTACTTTTTGCAGACCCTCTTATCCTCAGCAATTTAGTTGGGTGTTGATTGTTTGTATATAAATGTTTATTACCCATTTTGTACCCAATATTTTGGTTTCCAATTTGCCATTATGGCGTGTTCTCCAAATATTAGTCAAACAACATGTTTCAACTGAAGCACATCTCACCAAGCTCTTTTGCTGTTTTTCACACTGTTCGCTCAACCACATGCCTCACCGATGCCTCACCTACCACAAGGAGGTGCTAGAGTGTGACAAAACAAGACAACTCTGCTGTCCACCTGTCTAACCCTGGCAGGACCATGACAGTTTGTGCCACCCTAGACTTGACCCCAGTGCCTTATCATTACGTTGTGACCATAAGCACCTCGTATAACACGTTTTAAAAAATTCCAATCATGTTTTGCAGAATTACGGATCAGACTTGGATTAAACCAGATTGTCTGATCAGGTTTGGATGAAATTTGATAATGGCACTAACGTGTATATACATATATTAAAGATTAAATCTTTATTGTACGTTGTGTAATTTGTTGAGAACAAAATGGTCAATGGAAACCAAAATCTGATTAAGGGTTGGATTCAAAATCATAATGAAAATCAAAGTAAAAAATTGAAATCACAGGCTGTTCAAACTTGTGAATTTCATCATGAGATTCATGTGACTCAGTAGTCTGCATGGCCACACATGCCTGTATGCACTCTTGGCAACATCTGGGCATACTCCTGATGAAATGGTGGATGGTGACCTTGGGAATCACCTCCCAGACCTGGTTTAGGGCATCAGTGAACTCCTGAACAGTCTGTGGCTCTACTTGGCTACATCGGATGCAGCGAAACGCAACTTCCCAGAGGTTTTTGATTGGATTTAGGTCTGGGGAACATGACGGCCAGTCAATGGCTTCAATGCCTTCGTCATCCAGGAACTGCCTACACACTAAGCACATTGTCCTGCACCAGGAGGAACCCAGGGCCCACTGCACCAGTGTAAGATCTGATAATGGGTCTGAGGATTTCATCCCGCTACCCTAACAGCAGTCAGGGTACTGTTGGCTAGCACGTGGAGGTCTGTGTGACCCTCCTAGAATATGCCTCACCAGACCATCGCCAAACTGGTCATGCTGGATGACGTTGCAGGCAGCATAATGTTCACCATGTCAATGGGGTGTTCATAATGACAATGGGATGCCAATGGCGGACCTGCCAATTCTGGTGTTCTTTGGTGAATTCCAATGGAGATGCACGGTGCTGGGCTGTGAGCACAGGTCTCATGCCCCCCTCATGGAGTCTGTTTCTGATGGTTTGGGCAAAAACATGCACAGCGTCAGTGGAGGTAATGTTATGTTGCTGTGGCAGTGCTCCTCCGGTTCCGCCTTGCAGAGAGGACCAAAACATGTGACGTTGATTTACAATCGCTTATGCTTCGTAACTGGACGAATCCTGCAGTTTCATTGACTTGGTGTTATACTGTGATGATTACGTGTTCCCTTCATTTGTTTGAGCATTGTTGGCAAAGCCCTCATTTACCCACTCCTCCTGGAAGAGACACCACTTTACCAAAATCCTCTCGCTCGCTCGCTCACAAACACACTGTCCCTGTCAGTCCCGCTGAGTTCCAATCTCTTTGACCGATTGACAACTGTGATAGCGGAAGGAGAGGGGAGGGGAGGCAAGCGGTCAGAGAGTTTAATCTGAGCTCACTGGAAAGTTGGGATTTGTCAGGACTGAACTTGTGCCCTGCCTAAGCACCTCTCAAGGGACATGCCTGAGGACAACGCAGAGGATGTGTGTGTGTGTGTCAGCGTGCAATAGATTTGTTGAAATGTGGTTGTTTTATCAGAAAGAGGTAGTGAATGATTTAATCCAGGCCAGCACTAAACCATAAATGTCTAAATCCAAATGTGGTTATGTTTGTTGCACGCAGTTCCAGTGCCAGAGAACATGGACAAAAGTCACATTTGACGTAAAATACATTCACTCTTGTGAAATCACAGTGCACTCACTCTGCTCTTCTAACCCTCATATCCATCATCTGTTCCGTTGGTTGGACCAGGAGTTCTTTTGGACAATGACTCGGTCACCAAAACCCTTTCTCTTGTTGCTGCGTGCGTGTGCAAGGGTGTGTGTTGTGCCCACACACTTTCACCTGAAATAGTCCCGATGTCCCTCAGCACATTCTGCGCACACACACACAAACACACACAGTCTCATTCCCAGGTCTCCACTCCATCCTCTGTTTGTTTG
>JACXGK010000353.1:100291-119872 GCA_016801125.1 Novumbra hubbsi
GGGGGGGGGGGGGTGGTTCGGGGGGGAGGTGTGGGGATGTGGTGGGAGTCCCTTGCCAACACACAGCTGGGAGTCACTCAAGTCTTTTACGTCCCTTCGTCTTCCCAGCCTAACTTCTTTGGATCTCTTGATGGCTCTGGCTCATCGTTCTTTGTTTATGCCTTTCCTGTTACTCACTCTGCCTAGTTACTGGCTAGTCAGTGCATTGAATTTGAAGGCTAATGCCATTGCATGGTTAAGGCTTTTCACCTAGCCCGATATAAATGTATTAGATTTACAAAATCCAACTTGGTCTCAGTGAATACTGAATCTGTGGCAGCCTATATTGTATAATATATTTTATTTGGGTACATTGTGCAAAAAAGATTAAATATTTTTAGGTCATTTGTATGCTTTATTGTGAAATGATGAAAAATAAAGGAGGTTTTTGCTGAAAGATCAGTAAGTTGGAACCAAGACCATGCTGCTGCTGCATACATTCATCTGAGAATGTACATTCCCCTGGAAAGTTTTTTTTTTATTAAATAAATGTATGGACATATATGAAATCTTCACTTCATAACTGACTGAAAAAGGTAATGTAGTTTTGACAAATGTCACAGAACAATTCTACTTTGCAGTCGTTTATTCATATAACATCAACAGAAATGCAAATTATTGTGTGTAAAAAATAAGCACCCCTAGCTACGCTAGCTAACAGTTGATGGTGCCCCATTGGCTGAAATATCATTGACCCGTTTCTTGTAACTATCTCAGCATCTTACATGGACTGGGAGGAATTGTTGGCCACTCTTTACAGTACTGTTTCAACTGTGTCAAGGGATTTCACGCTCGGCCCTCTTAAAGTCCCCCACAGCATTTCAATAGGATGGAGAGCTGGGCTTTGAATCAGCCATTCTCTAACCCTCAATTTCGTCTTTTTGAACCATTCTGTTGTAACCTTGTGTGTTTTGGATCATTGTCCTGTTATAAGATCCATGTTCTGTTCTGCTCCAGCTATTTGACAAATAGCCTCCCATTCACCTCAAGAGTTCTCTGGTTCAATATGGAGTCATGGTTGCCTCAGCGGCAGGTTTGCCAGACCCTGAGGCAGCCCCAAACCATAATACCTCCATTCTTTACGCTTGGTAGGAGGCTCCTCTCTTCAAAGATGGGTTTGTTTTAGTTTTTTTGCCAAACAACTCTACCTTTGACTCAGAGCACATTGTTTCAGTAATTTAGCTCTTTACCCAGGTGTTGTCTGGCAAATGTCAATAACGACAATGTTCTTTTTTTTATTTTTGAGCAGAGGCTTCTCCTTTCCTGACCTCCCATGTAGGCCAAGTTTATAGAGTCTCTTTGAAATGTATTGATGTTACCCCAGGTTTCTTACACTTTCATAAGCATTGTTTAGTTGGCTCTTGGGCCGAATTTAGTTGGACAACCTGTCCTATTTACATTGCCAGTGGTCTGGGATGTTCTCTATTTTACTGTTGATCTGTCAGACAGTTAAATGATGTACTTGAATTCCTTGTATATGGCTTTTTAACTCCTCCAGAATTCATGGGCATCAATAACTTTTCTTCTGATAGCCACCGTTCTTTTGACTTTGGCAAGATGTTACCACCCCCTCATATGGTGTCTTCTAAAACCAAACCACACCAAGGTTCTAATCAGTATAGAAGGATTGACAAGTTACACTCGTGATTTCCAATTGCAACCACTCCACTTTGAGTCTTTGATGTCTGTTTGCAAACCACACTTACAACTCAATGAGAAAATGAGTTGCCCCTACTGAACAAACTGAACATACCATGTAAGATGTGTGGAAACTGACCTACCTGTCACAAAGCAGATTGTAATGCTAGGCTGGATTAAAAGCAAACAAGAACAGGCTATGGAGATAATACAGATGAAATAAAAGATCTATATATTAACATAAAATTTGAATATTTAATTTGGTCTTTAAGAGTGTTGAGGTATATTTGCCTGCATAGGTGGTGTTTACTGAATAGTAATATTATGAAAATGAAGCTAATTAACTCGCCAACTGAAATCCCCACAAGACTGTAATAAGGGAAATAGATTTGTGCCACTGCCGGTTAAAGCAATTTAATCATGATTCTAAATGTGCACACACTATTTGCATGCAATTGTATTTGCACTCGTTTAGAGAAAACGTTGCTGTTTTTACGCAGTGTCCTGCAATTCTCCATGTTTTTTATTGACTAAGCAAATGTAATGATTAAAGAGAAAATATTGCCTAGGGTAAATTATTCCCAATAAATTGTAATTCTAACTTTTTTTTTTTTAAATCTGTTCTTAAGTCCTTTACATTTCATGTTTTTGCATGAACATGTTTTAATGAAGGGTTTTTAGTTAAATCTATTACACTTCCTGTGCCCTTACCTCCCACTTGAAATGATAACGTCAGCACTGAAAATAATTGCTAAGGACATAGCCAAACAAATAAACTATTTTCCTTAATTACTGTCATGATGTTTTTCCTAATTTGTTCCATTATTAAAAGTTTGTAATTCGCAAAAATACTATGTCTGTCTTAAAATAGTGAAATATCTACCATTGTTAACATCCAATTATGAGTATTCAAATGTTATTTTGAACATTTGGTGCTTAAAGGGGCTTGGCTGCCTAGCTAATCGAATGGTTAGTGATTAATTGCATTTCCAGTTAATAAGCTAGCTTGCTTTATCCACCCATGGTTCCATTTTACTCATTTGTAGGGCTGATTTTAGGCATAAGCGACATAAGTAGTTGCTTACGACCCCTTACTGCTAGTGAGCCTCCTTTAAGGGAGAAGAAACCCATGAAACAAATTTCGCTTTGGGCTCCCAAAATGTTAGAGCTGGCACTGCTTGTGTGGTTAAATGTTTCATGACATGATTAGAGTTGTTTGTGTTTACTGACAGACTTTAAACACAATTACTTTAACTTAAGCTAAACTGGATCTTAACAGGTTTGCCACTCTGCTTCCCTTTGTGCACTATTACCCCAAAGGTGCTGTGGCCAAAGCATTTGCAATAGAAAACTGCCCCACACTTTGTCAAGTGTGGTGGATATAACAAAGACCTAACAAACAACTTCAAAATAGAATGGTCTCCTCAGTCTGCAGAACTGTCTGTGGACCATTAATACCTCCATGTGCCAATTTCCACCCAGCACAGGAAGTTGACTGTAGCCTCGATTTGTATTTCTCTCTTTCGTCCTCCCCTGTATCCTTTTCAGGGTTGGTTGATGGAGCATCGGCACCAAAGGGGTGCAAGGGACTCGAGGTGTTGGCCATTATCTGGACCATCGGCTGGTGGTCCCGGATGCACACCTCAGTTCTCCGTTTTCATGTTCTTTCACTGGGTTTTTAGAGTGAACCAAAATAACTCATTTCAGCACATTCTGTTCCTGGGTCCTGGACATTGAATGAAACTGCCCATACATAACCATGCCCAGGGTGTCTCAGTCCGTGAGGATACGAATGCTTGTCTGTAAATAAGGCAATGCAACTTGTAAATTAGTTATTGTATTGGACCAACAAATAAGGAGGGGAGGAAATGTGGTAAAGATTAGTTTAATTCTCCTTACCGGCGATGTTAATACTGTTAAACTATAACTAACATGCCATTTTAGTAATCCTACCATGCCGGATTTGTTCTAAAATACCTTGTTAATTATCCCAATCAAGCTTTAATTGGCTACTTTAAGATGGGACCATGGTGCATTGTGGGTCATTTCAGCTTGACATATCCACATTATACCTGTCTGAGAGGAAAGAGATCATTCTAGAATCAGAAAAGACTTGAGATCAGGGTGTTTCAAGAGAGTAAAGCATGTCAAAATGTAAACATTTTCTTCACAAACCAGTGGCATTTTCTTTAAATATTGCAGGTTGGCCAGCAGAGGGATACATTTTGGAGGTTTTCATGTACCCTTAGGGAGTTTTTCCTAGCCACCATGCTTGTTGTGTGCTCACTTGGGTTTTAGGCTGGGTGTTTTGTAAAAGCACTTTGTGACAACTGCTGGTGTAAAAAGGGCTTTATAAATACATTTGATTGATTCACCATTCTTTTGGATGACGTGACCGGTTTTGGATCGACTCTAGTTTGTGGAGGAATCATTTTTGCTGTTTGATGGACTGATGAGGAATTCTAAGTAAGACCCAGAATAGTTTTTGTAGGTTGAGAACAGAAAGTTTGCTGGTTAAAGAACAAAAGCTCAACTGAAAGTAGTTCATGTGCATCTTTTCACAAGGCAAATGAAGCATGTGTGTATAATGTTGTGTATTACGGGTGTGCAACAAATGAGCAAGCTCAAAGTCAGACATTTTCTTGCGCTCATTGGAGGTTTTTTAATAACACGTTTCAATATTGCAACAGCCATCTGTTTGTCTAACAGGTAAAAATCATCAAAAAACTAACAAAAAACATTGTTTTTTATATTTCAAACACCCATTTTTCCTGGCAATGGCCCTAAATTCAAACAATAAACCCCTTACACAGTGAGCAGATATATTCAACACATTGTTCCTCAAACAAATTATAAAAATAGATTTTCAAATACATTTTCAAATTCATATTTACAGTATTACACAGATTTTGTAATGGTTGAGTAAACGGGGACAAACGTTTATTTCGTCAGAGTTACACAGTCCAATTGGACGTCTGCATGTACATGGGAGGCGAGATTGTTTCTGCGTGTGTGCATCTGTATTAGTCTAAAGGAGGACGTTTTTATGACTTATGGGTTTAGATATGCTGTTGAGACAAAACAGCTACAGAGAGATAGAGGGGAGAGTGCATAGGGAGAAAAGATACTGATAGTCCAACCATTACAGTCATTCATAAACCGAACTTAAAATGACAAACTAAGGTAACCGAAAATACACATAGATCAAATTGTATGTGTTGACTACGTAACAAAAGTTGTAGCAAACGGAACTTGTAAAACTTTCGTTGCACATCCACCTGACGTGTGCCTTGTTGTGCGTTGACGCTCAAGATGAGGTCAGACCGTAAGCGCGTTGCTATATTGACATTTCAAGGCAATGTTGCCGAGTCTGGGGTAAACGTTGCCCGCGAGCTTAGTCGCAAATCACCTTTAAATGTCAACTGCGCTACAAACTGAATCAGTTGAGCTATAAATGTTACCGGTGTTGAAATATACATAATACTGAGTAATGGGAGGTGCTTACGACTGCACAGTCGAGGCTCGTGGGATTTGTATGAACATTTTGGGAATTTGGTGCGGAAGCTTCACTGCTGGCCCAGAAACAAAGAAAACATAAATTAGCACAATGACATTCTGAAATACTGCATCTATAATGCAAAAACATTGATACCATACATCCAGTGATACCATACTCAAAATATAAAAGTCCCATATCAACTCCAGCACTCAAGTGTCTGGAGAATGTATAACCCTTGTCATTAAGACTAAGAAAGTACGAATAACCTTCATAATCCCTTGGTCCCTACAGAAACCCTCCGTTCAGTAACTGAATCCATTTTTGTAACTATAAAAAAGATGTCATGATATATATTAATCAAAACAAACTGCTCAAAGGGATTCGCCTGAAACGGGTGGATACGCCTTGGAGCGTCCTTAAACAAAACACACCATTAAACTATTTTAATCAAGTATGTCAATTTTGACCCTGGTAACCTCTTGCTGTCAGGAAGTCGTCCGAGAGCCTGTAAACTGGAAACACATAAATAAAAAGGAATAAATATAATATATGTCAGCTTGAAACTTGACCTTCATTTGCAGTGCAATGTACCCCTGTAGTGAAGATGCCTGTTAAGACAGGAGAAATATATTAGCGAGACGCTACGTGATTCTACTGACATCCTGGCTAAGATGTTAGCCGTTCCACACACTGGGAAAATACAGGAGAGAGTAGAGCAGACAGTTGAACAAAGAAGAGTCAGAAAAAAAAGATTAACAGACGACACGGAAATTAACAAATACACAAACCCTTTGTTTTACACAGTTTCTCAATCAGGGTTTTTCATCAATATTTTAAATTGCCCCCACCCCGCTTAGATGAGCCTCATGATTGGTTGAGCCTCAACATGGCTCAGCCTGGACTCCGCCCACACTGTGGGAACCAATAATATGATCACACTTCAGCTGCCTGGATAGGAGGAATTTAACATGAACTGAAACCAGTTTTACAATGTCAGCCCAGCTCCAAAGGCAGTCTCTATGTGTTGTACCCACTGGTCCAAACTGGTGGTCTTTTGCCAGCCCCTAACCAGGGTGCTTTTAACCCCAGTGCTGAGACCAGTGGTTCGATACAATTCAGCATGACTCTGCTTAAGGGGACAGCTTTTCTCCATCGAGGAAAGGTTCTTCACCAGTGGCAGTTCCAAACCCAGTAATTCCAGGTCAGGGTCTTTTTAGAAGTGTCTTTGACCACTGTTCCAGGAGTGGAGATAATGTCCATTTGGGTCAGAGCGCAGACAAAGGTCATGTGACTCCCAGCGGAGTGCGTTGAACACGTGACAGAAAGACACCTCCTTCTAAGGGACTTAAAACGAGGGCGGGGAAGAGGAGGAGTGCGCAAGTGCAGTGCGGTGAAATAACTGCCCAATCTGATCAACTTCCTTCCACCTGGGACAAGATGAGTGTCCTCTGAACACGCTCTGTCAGTCAGTCAGTCTGCACGTGTGAGTATCTGTGTGTGTTTTAGACCTGCACGCCTCTGCCGTGCATCTGGATGACCTGGGCTCTTAGGGTCTGGATGGCAGACAGGATCTGTTTCTGGTGCTCCAGAGAAGTGACGCCCAGACTCAACACGTCTCTGTGGGGAAATAAGGCGAACACAGCGGTTAGACCGTGTACAAGTGACCGCGTGCCGCCGGTGCATCAACGCTCTTCTAACAGACACTCACTGGACGGTCATGCGGGCCACGGACTCCAAGTAGCAGTATCCTGCCGCAGTGAAGTTGTCCTTGTAGCGGCCCATGTCCACCGCGTCCAGCCACTCGCCCACGGAGTTAAAGGACGGGAACGAGGGGAGGGCCCGCTCGGCCAGAGAGATGGAGGAGCCTAGGGGGAGGGTTCCCAGCTGGGGCAGGGTCCTAGTGAGAGGCGGGGGAGCGAGGCATGGGGAGGAGAGTCAGAGAGGAAAAAATAAAGGGGGATACGAGAGAGGGAGCAGGAGGAGAGAGAGACGAGGAAGCAGGAGGAGAGAGAGAGACAGACGAGGGAGCAGGAGGAGAGAGAGAGAGACAGACGAGGGAGCAGGAGGGGAGAGAGAGACAGACGAGGGAGCAGGAGGAGAGAGAGACGAGGAAGCAGGAGGAGAGAGAGAGAGACAGGCGAGGGAGCAGGAGGAGAGAGAGAGAGACAGACGAGGGAGCAGGAGGAGAGAGAGACAGACGAGGGAGCAGGAAGAGAGAGACGAGGGAGCAGGAGGAGAGTGAGAGAGACGAGGGAGCAGGAGGAGAGTGAGACAGACGAGGGAGCAGGAGGAGAGAGAGAGAGAGAGAGAGAGAGAGACAGACGAGGAAGCAGGAGGAGAGAGAGAGAGCAACGAGGGAGCAAGAGCAGCGAGAGACAGACGAGGGAGCAGGAGGAGAGACAGAGAGCGACGAGGGAGCAAGAGCAGAGAGAGACAGACGAGGGAGCAGGAGGAGAGAGAGAGAGCGACGAGGGAGCAAGAGGAGAGAGAGAGAGACAGACGAGGGAGCAGGAGGAGAGAGACAGACGAGGAAGCAGGAAGAGAGACAGATGAGGGAGCAGGAGGAGAGAGAGAGAGACAGACGAGGGAGCAGGAGGAGAGAGAGAGAAGAGGAAGCAGGAGGAGAGAGAGAGAAGAGGAAGCAGGAGGAGAGACAGGCGAGGAAGCAGGAGGAGAGACAGACGAGGGAGCAGGAGGAGAGAGAGACAAGAACAAACAGATTAAAGAGATGCACAAGAGCAGTTAACACAAACCGTTGTACTTTTTCTACCGAGCTGGAGAAGTGAGGGGACTTTGTTGGCTACTGTGAATGTTCCACCCCCGGTGTCGTTTCTATCCGGATTCGTTACACGTGTGTTGGACTGCGGTACGGCTTACCTCCGTGCCAGGGTCGAGGAGCCGATGCCGTCAGGGCTGCGGATGCTCTTGCTGAGGGCGGAATGGATCTGGCTGAAAGTGGGCCTCTCGGTTCTCTCCTTCTGCCAACAGTCCAACATCAGCTGGTGGAGGTGGGGGGGGCAGTTCATTGGGGCGGGAAGGCGGAAGCCGTCCTCTATTGCTTTGATGACCTAAGGACGAGAGGGGGAGGGGCCGTTACAAGAAAGAGGGATGACTGATGGCCGGTTTTTAATCCAAAGTGGATTTAAATCAGCTGTCTGTCCTGAAACACAATGACAATGTTGAATCAGAACACTATTACATAAGTAGTCCCATTCTGCAAAAAACACGTTTCCCTAAAAGTCCCATCTTCCAACATTGCGCTTCCTAAAAACCCATAGCTGTCAGTACAAAACCGAGAAAAAGTTCTCTTGGAGCACATCGGACCACAAGGACTAAAACACTGCGCTGTTCTGTTTATCCCTGACCTGTACCGTCACCAACGTCCATGAAGTGTTTCTCCATTTGGCGGACATTCCCATTTCAGCAGAGCTAAAAAGCAAAGTCTCAGGTAGGGGCAGTGTGTGGGCTGGGTAAGTTAATGGTGGTAATATGTCTCCATTCAAAGCGTTAATATCTCAAGCGCTCAGCCAGCTCCACCTTTGACATTATATTTGGTGAGTTTAGTGCTGGAGTAGGGCAGTTGGAGTAAGCGTGCTCGTGAAAATACATCCTCAATTAAAATTCATGCTCATTCATTTCATACAGTTGTATTTTGAGATGCGGCACAGATCGGTTTAGTGGAAAGTTTGGGAAAGAGTGATTTTGGACGGTGTATTAGCATGTTGGCTTTAATGTGAACTCTAAACTCTGATGTTCCCTATGTAGGCATTACTGGGACAAAAGGCTGTTTTATATCACATTCGTGCATTTCTCCCTTCAACGTAATGCAACACACTATGCTGCAACGTTCAGAACTTTGTTTCCTTCGAAAGGCAAAGATGCACAATCTCTCGGACAAATTTTTTTTAATAAAAACACGCCATCATAGACTTGCAAATATTAGACTAACTGACACGTCCGGTGGCGACTGTGTCCTATCGATTGGACACATCTTCTCACCCTCCTAAAATAGCAACACTTCAGATTCAGAGAAATGCGAGCTTCCTGCCGGGCCTTTCGAGCTTCCTCTTAAGCACTTGGGGACCAGAAGGGAACATGGTGTCCGTAAGAGGACCAGGATTAGTCATGCAGATGAAGTAGACTTATGGGGGAAACTCGGAATCCAAAGAGCCTTTTATAGCACTTATGGCTTCCTTCTTTAATAAGAGCCGAGCTAGCGCCGCACATCGCAGCATATTAGACAGACAGAAATGGCTATGAGAGAGAGTCATAGAGATAGAAAAAACAGAGAGACAGCAGGGTGCGGGAGAGTTGGGAGTTCTACTCAAATGCAAATCTGCGTTGTGTTTAATCGATGGAAAGGGATCAGCTCGCGCGGCAAAAACCATTAATGGTAGTTGATGAAGTTATGATTGGGGGTTTGGGGAGGGACAAAGCACCAACTCCAGAAACAAAGTCCACTTCACCCAGTTTGGAAACTCTGCCCTCTATTGAGTCCATCAATAACATGACGTTCTGCCTTCAAGGCTGTTCCGCTTCTACGACTCCAGCATGCTTCGGAGGAGGAAAAAGCGGAGGGAGGGATGGAGGTCCAGTGGAAGAATGACCTTCGGGGTGAAGATGAGGAGGACAAGATGGAGCAGAATCAGTCACTTACATCCTGGTTGGCCATGTCCCAGTATGGTCTCTCTCCGTAGGACATGACCTCCCACATGACGATGCCGAAGCTCCACACGTCTGATGCCGAGCTGTAGCGCCGGTACTGGATGGCCTCCGGGGCTGTCCACAATACTACGCTCTTCCCCCCATGCTGACAGGAAGAGGGAGGGAGAGGAATACAGAGACAGGGGAAGTTACATGGCGTCCTCACACTGATGACTTAAGAGTGGATGTCTAGCGGAAGGGTTTTCATCTTGCAGGACGTAGGCTAGCCATTTCTGATCCTGTGTTTTCAACATCCCACAACATCCATAGCCTCGAAAGAAAATGGAACGGTAAATGTAATCAACCACTGTCAACCTAGAGAGAGAGTGAAAACAGTGAGAGACGCACTGAGGGAAAAAAATCCCTACAGGAAAACTGGCATTCATTATTCAGACAGTTTTAAATCAAAGTCGGGACCGCACACTGCATACTCGACACAAAGGGGATGTACAAAAAACATAAAAGCGATTCAAAGCAAACCTCCCCATCTGATTTAATGGCCTTTTATAAATACTTTATTTTAATAGGGACGTAAGATTGTTATAGATTTTTTATATGATTTATTTATGATTTATAAGGAGCAATGTAGTTTAATAGGAAATAATGTCAGCCTGCTTATCACCAATGTAGACTGGGTAAACAGTGAATAACATAGTCAACAGTGTCTATTAAACAGGATATTTTTACTGTAGCCTGGTGGGATCTAGTTTGTTGCATAGACACTCAGTGGCCATGTTATTAGGTACATCTACAGGCAATTAGCCAGACATCAAATCACATGGCTACAACTCAATATATAAAGCTTGAAGACATGGTCAGGCGTTTGACCAAACACTTGAATGGGGTGGACGCGTGATCTAAGGAACTTTGGTCTTGTAATAATTCTTGGTGCCAGATGTGATAGTTCCAGCCTCTCAGAAACGGCTCACCTGGGATTGTCACAATAGAGTCTCTAGAGTTTATAGAGCATGTTGCGATAAACCAAAACCCTCCAGTGAGTAGTAGTTTGTGGGCATAAACACCAACTTAATGAGAGGTCAGAGGATGGCCAGTTTTGTTCAAGCCAGACCAGTTCACTTTACAAAAGTGGTGTGCAGAATGACATGTTTGAATTCACCACAGGTGGAACCTCAAAGCCGTTGGGCTACAGCAGCAGACGACCACACCAGGATCCATTCCGCTCTGCTGACTACAGAAATGAGGCTACAGTAGGCAACTGGACAATTGAAGATTGGAAAACAATCTTGTAATCCACAAGAATCCATAGATCCTTCCAGCCTTTTGTCAACAGTACAGGCAGGTGGTGTTATGTTGGGGGGGAATGTTTCTTGGCACACATTAGGCTTCTTGAAACTGATTGAGAATCAATGTGATACCAAAGCATGCCTAAGCTTTGTTGGCTGACCAAGTGCAGCCTTTTTTGGCCACAGTAAATGTTTTCAAATGGATGCTTCCGCCCTGTCACAAAGCACAGTGGTTCCATAAGCATTAGTGACTTCAGTTTATTCCAATGTTCTGCACAGTCGTCAGATTTCCATCCAACAGAGCCCCTTTGGGAACAAGAGGTTTGCAGCATGAACGCGTGAGCCGCTATCAAGTCAGCATGGACTAGAATCCCTCAGGAATGTTTTCAGCACTTTGTTGAATCATTGCTAAATTCAGGCCTTTCTGGGGCGTGAAGGGGCTCCTATCCAAATCCTGTCCCGATGAGCAGACCATTCTGCTTATCGAACATCTCCTTCACTGATCCAAAGTCATGGGCATTAACTCAGAGTTGGTCCCCCCTCCCACTGCAACATGGGTTGGATCTCTACCAACTGCTATTTCACCAGACACTCTCTCCTCTATCTTTCCCCACTGCCCAGTAAAGCCAAATGCCCGATGATACTTTTGACAAAAAAAAGATCACAAAAAGGTACATTAAATTGGACATGGAACCAAACCCCTGCAGGGCTTTAAGGTGAGGACTGGGAGAAGATCAACAGTCCAGATGAAGGGCTGAAGGCCAGTAATTCAGGTGTAATAGGACATAGCCCTCTGAATGTTTCTCCAGAAGATCAACAGTCCAGATGAAGGGCTGAAGGCCAGTAATTCAGGTGTAAGAGGACATAGCCCTCTGAATGTTTCTCCAGAAGATCAACAGTCCAGATGAAGGGCTGAAGGCCAGTAATTCAGGTGTAAGAGGACATAGCCCTCTGAATGTTTCTCCAGAAGGTAGCACACGTTTTTCAGTCATCAGTCACTGTATCAGCTGGTTAATGAAGTGTAGCTTGCTAACACAACGCCTCGCTCACTCTCCTCTGACACTCCCTCTTCCCTCTGTCTCTCACTTCTCAATCTTCTCTCTGCCTCTCTTTTCTCAATCTCTCCTTTTGCCTCTCTTTACTCTCTCCTTTCTCCGTCTCTCTCACTGTTTTCCATCTCACTCTGTTCTCGCTGTCTCATATCCAGAGCGCCCAAAACTGAGTCGTTGCTATGGGAACTTGCACATGCAGCAAAGCATTGCAGTCTGCCGTCGAGGGAAAGCTTCCATTGAAGTGAATGAAATATTCTACACAGTTGGTGTTAAGACCAATGGTGGCATCCAGGCTCAGGAATGGGGACAGGAAAGTTACAGCAGCGCTACAGCAGGTAACAGAATGTCATAAACAGTGCCCTTTCCTGGGACTACAGTGCACTACCCTACAAGAGGGTCATATCGGGTTTTAGGCAAGGGTGGTACCCCAACACCTGCTGCCCTGCGCTCCACTGGATGCCCCTCTGTGGTGTACTTTATATAATATCTGGCTAAACACTTGGAAAAATACAACCATTATAGTGTTAAATCTGCCCTGTTTTCCATGTTCACTTGAGCAGCTAATACACATTACTATATCCTCCCTAACAGCAACCAAAATACAAGCTGTATATCGATTCTCTACAGATTACCATGTTACCTATTCGATTTTTAAAGTATTTAGCTTAACATACATGTAGGTTTTTACCCTGATTTGTATTTTCTGTTCTAGTAGGCATTTTATGGGATTTAAGAGCTTCCAGCCTATAGTTTCTGCTTGGCTGTTTTAAGCCCCCAATCACGTTGGCTCCACAATGCTTCTAACATGCAACATCATTCCCTCTTCACTATGTCTGAGACACCTGAAAATGTTTTGCCACTGAACACCAAATCTACATTTATTAAAAGACCTAGGAATCACAGAAAAAATATTAAATCAGTCATCAAGCTTTATAAATAATCACAGCCTATATTATTGTTGTCCATTTTCGTTTTTAAACTATGCCCTTGTTAATTTGATTTGTATAAAAACCCATCAGAGTTGTAAATATTACTGCCTTGTTTTTTTGTTTTATCTCCATCCTTGCCGCCACAATTCATCCCCCTCTCTCAATGCCAGTGTCTCCACGTTAGTATATTTATATTGTTAGTGACTTAGATATGTTAAATGTCTTTTTTTACACTGTATATACAATGTCAGTGGGGACTGTTGCCTACGTACCCTAATCTGATCGTCTTTTCACCAATCATCTATGTCTTTCTCAAAATAATCTGTGAATCCAATAGAAATCATCTGAAGCGTTATGTGGATTGGAAGTAGTTTAGGTGTTATGTTTTACAGAAATTTTCAAACAAGCTTTGGTATACTATGAGCCACAAGCTTTGGTATACTATGAGCCACTTGTTTTTCTGTCAGGTCCGGTATGCAAAGTTGCCAGATTATTAACAGTACACAATGACATCCCCATACTCCACATATAGCTCAATTGACATTTTTCCTATAAAACCCCATCTGTAAATCGAACCCCTCAAGCCCATAGAAAAAGCCTATTTGTTGGGGAAACCCATCTGGCAACATAGCCAATACAACCTTTTCTGGTCACATTCGCTGCAGTTTTCGCTGCAAGGCTATTTAGCGCACATTCTTTTTTACCACGCAGTCACACAGGTGGGGAGAGATTTTGGGAACTACCGCCTTTGATTTGTATATACAGGAAAAGCCCTGGTTATACTAATTCTTAGTGAAGTAAACCAATGACCTATAGGTGGCCTGTACGGATAAAGAACACAGATATAGAAGGCTTAATTGGTTGAACATGGCGCTTACAATAGGAGGTCATTGGGTTTCGATTGCTGAGACCACCCTTGTGTAAAATCTAGGTAAATGTGACGAAGTAGCGTTGGATATAATGTTTGTTAAATGGAGGCCGTTTTAATACAACGAGCGGTCCGCTGGCGGTCCTACCATGGTGCTGTAGATGGCCTCCACCTTGTCCTCCTGGAACGGCCTGAAACCGGACACCTTGCAGCCCAGGCTGGCGTTGACCAACACCTTGTGGGCGGCTAGGCGGCGGTGGACGAAGCCCATCTCCGTCAGGTACTTCATTCCAGAGGCCACACCCCCCAGCATGTCCATCAACTGGTGCACCGAGAACTGGCCCTCGTGTTTCTGGAGGTCAGAGGTCAGAACGGGCGGTAAGAACACCTGTGGGACCATTTTCTGCTTTTCTCTACTGATATTCCTCGAAAAGGGATTTTGGGCCGACCAAGGGAAGGTTTCCCGTGTGAATTATCCTGCCCTGGCTGGGACCAATGACGTATGTGTGTGGGAGTGCCAGTAGGTTGATTCTTTTGTAAGAAAGGATCGCAGTGTCTAGTGTTCAAGGTTATGTGCTTTTGGTTGTGTTTTATACCAGCATTCTCTGTAATGTTTAGGAACTAGAACATGTTTACCGCCGTGTTACTTGAGCACACAACACACACTTACCCTGAGGAAGGAGTCCAGGGCCCCGTTGGTCATAGTCTCCACCACGATCATCATAGTATTACCTGCACACACACACACATTTACAAATCTATTTCAATGAATAAAACAAAGTTGATTGCCCTTAAAACCAAAATACTATTGCTCTTTCTAACCATAACCTCGACAACCTAACATCTATGCCAAAATGTAACATAGCCAAGCCAAAGAAATTATTTTCTTTCCCCAAAATGTCCCCTTATTTAACCAGAGTTATGTGACATTTTTGTCTTTTATATAGTCAAGTCAGACACACAGACAGAGTCCAGCTGGCACAGCGTCATCAGTGGTTATATAGGGTCATTGTTTAGCCAGCTGGGGGTCAGCAGGATGAACGAGGCGAGGCCCTCCAGGTGATTTAGAAACACCTCTGAAACTAGATGAGCTCAGGAGTGCATCACCAAAGAGGGGAAGAGGACAGAAAAACAGACAGGAATAGAAACAAAGAGAGAGAGAGAGAGAGACAGGAGGCAGAGGAAGAGAGATGGAGGAGGGAGGTGGACAGAAGGATGGAGTAGTCAGTTGAGGAGAAAGGGCGCTGCTTCATTAAGAAGGCAGGGAGCAGTGACTCCCCTAGCGACCAGGTGGTGTGTGTGTGTGTGTGTGGGTGGACACAGATCTATGAAACACACGCACACACGGGGTAATGTGTTCTGCCCTGTGTGTCCTGTTGATAGCTGTGGCTGGGATCTAAGTACCTCATAAATGGACACTATCGGTCTCCCTCAGGACTCCGCCTCTCTCAGAGTGGGGGGGAGGCGGACGGGATACTAAAGCATTCCGCTATCACTCTGTTCTATTAGGTTGTACGTCTATGTCATCGCTGGTTCACTAACTCACTGTCTAACGAGCCTGGCACACCAGGACACAAGCCCACAGTCTACAACGGCACAACCTTCCTAAACGAGAGAGGGAGAAGGGGTGAGGGAGAGAATATGGAGAGAGAAAGAGAAAAAAGGAAGCAAAGAAGGATGGATGGATGAGGGAAGGGTGTGGGGGAGAAAAGGACGGATGAAGAAGGGCGGAGGAGGTGGAGAAATGGGTTGGTGGGGGCTAACAGGTGGACTGTGAGGCTGGAAGGTCTGGATTGGGGGGAAATTGAGTGGTAAGAGATGCAAAGCTGGTGATTTGCAATCATTGGGCGGTATGTGTGTATGTGAGGTGAGTGTGTGTATGTGAGGTGTGTGTGCGTGTGTGAGGCGGCGGGGGAGATTAGAGTGGGTTTCACAGTCCTGTGGTTTCTCTAGCACCAATTACCGTACCCAGCACATCTGCTGCCATCGTACGGGGAACAGCACGTCCTCCAGCCCCCTCCCATCAACTCCAGGCCCCCCGTCCTCCGACTACACCTCATTTGACTTACACACCCAGCCTCCTCCCTAGGACCCCTCCCCTTTAAACTCTCACCTCCCTTCTATCTCATTTATTTTCCGTCTCCCCCCCTTTTAGCACATTTTCATGCCTTTATTTTCCAGTGGTCTTCAAAGGTGGCGTGTAGCTGTCAAAGAGTAGCAGGCCAACATTGGCGCCCTCAGTTTGCTGCGAGTCGGGGGGGGCTTTCCCCCCCACAGTGGCTAGTCCTGAGGGTAAGAGTCAAACTCATTTCACAGAGGGCCTCGCTTCTTTCCCTTCCCATTAAACCTTGACAACCAGGGAGTGTTCCAAAAAAACAAACAACCTCAATGGACCAGTTTAACGCCGGGGCTGAGAGCCTGCAGACACTCCTTGGGATTGAGTGGGACACCTTTGGCGTTGACGAGTCGGGTTAACTGGCTCACCGCTGGTGATGACCCCCTCCAGCCGGATGATGTTGGCGTGGTCAAACTGCCCGAGGATCCCGGCCTCGCTGAGGAAGGAGCGCCTCTGTTTCTCCGAGCAGCCGGCCCGCAGCGTCTTGATGGCCACGGGAAGCTCCCGCTTACTGGGAAGTTTGAGGCAGCCGCGGCACACCTCCCCGAAGTCGCCTGCAGAGGGAGCCGCAGATGGCGGGGGGTAAGGTTCGTAAGGGCACCGTACTGTACAAGGTTATAACATATGTAATAAAAACAACTGTTGGTCCTACAGTCATGAGTAGACGTAAAATATCGCTGTTAAACAGGCATTGTTTATTTTAGATGAGGGGGTGTGTAATGGGGATTATCCACCAGAGCTGACGCCAGAGAACAAAATGTTACCTCCGTCACGTTCGTCAAAATCTAACAGATGACCCTGTTTTTCTTCCCAATTCCTTGACATGAGATGTGAGGTGATTAAGGGGTGAATTCTTGGCAACAAGGACACTGGACACTCGATACAGACATGTCCTCCAATGCTGTCATTTCATGCTGCTTAATCGAACAGAAAGTTTAGACTGGAACAGGATTCGCTGGAGTTCAACCAGGCAGGATTGGAAGCCTGGTCACATGACGAGTTATGGTTAGGGGCAGTTTCTACAACCGGCGGATTCCAGGCAACGTGTAACCACGCCAGCTCAGGTCCTCCACATGCGGCTTCTCCACCGGCGGTATTGATTTGAGACCAGACCAATTGGACAGCCAATGAAACTGGGCTTGCAGAGCCAAACCCTTTTTGCAGGAGCTGCCAGCAACGCTCTCAGGGAAGCTCATCTGTCCTCCTCTTCATGTCGATGACTCCAGCTTGGTGAACCAAAAGACTTAGGTACCAGGCAGGGACTCAATGCAACTTTTTATATTGTTGCATGTCGGGTGTATATTTTTAAATCAGTATAACTGACAATGTACAAGTCATGGATACTAGGTAACTTTGGAAACGTAGGTACCTGTGTGGACGATTCTCTCGATCTTGATGCAGGAGTTGTCTAGCTCTTTGGCGAAGGCCAGGACGGCTTGTACCAGGTCCTCGCACGTCTCTGGGTCAATGTAGGTCCTTCGTGTCGGGATCTTAACTGGAAGACCGCAGGAAGACCGACATGGTTACGACCTGATTTTACATGATACTAGGTTAGGCTGGACTGTAGCTGCTTCTCTCAGCGACCGATGCCACAAAGACACCAAGAGAAATCTGGCCAAAATGCTCTGAGGAGTTCCTAGTAGAAGTTTGTTTTGAGTGGCATCTTCAATCACATGAATGGAATTAATTTGGCTTGACAAGGAAGCGATAAAACCGTACATGGTTATTTAAGCCTAAACAAAGTGCTCAATCACCAGAAATTACTACTAAATGTCAGATCTTTTATTTAACAAGATTAGATTACTTTAATTTCCCACAAGAGGTGACTTTTCTCTTTTGATGTGAAAGGAAATTTCCCTCTCATCAAAAAAGTGGCAAATAAAATAAACTGTGAAATTGAATCAAATTATATGATGGCCAAATGAGATATACTAAGCATTTATTAACCTTCAGCTACAATATGTTTGCCTCAAGATTGTAGCAGAATAGTTCTGGGTCATTTAGCACTGGGACAGAACATGTTACGGGCTAGTTCATACCGCCTTAGATGAAGCTTTCGAATCGGGATAAACCTACTCAAACTGAAATTCTAATCAGCACATCATTATTGGGAAGATCTAAATCCATTTGTTGGCGCACACTTCTACCTACTCCAATAAGACCTGGCCTTCCCAGAACGCCTTTGGGCCAGCCTGGTTCTGAAATGTGATTACAGCTCTGAATCGACCAGCCCTCGATTCGCTGTCTCATAGCAGCATATTGATCGGACACACACGTACGCACGCCCGTGCACAAACGCTCACGCGCATCGCACACACCTACACAAATTCAAAGAGTCCAATTACAAAGCAAATGAAAGCCTCTCCATTCCGGCCAGCCGTCGTTGAGTGAAGGGATCGAAGCCCTCCCTTCCCCAGCAATGGCTTTTCATACCCACACATCCTAGCTGACTGGTGCTCTTATTACTTTTATTTAAAGCCGGCCAACAGCTGCTTTGATTCGTTTGTCTCTCTCTCATACAATGTTCCCTCCCTATACTCTCTCACCTCTCCCTCTTGCTTGGGCTTTTTGTGTGGCTGATTTATTTCAGGTCGGACTGTGTCTTTGCCACAAGCCATTTCGGGGGAAATGAAAGCACATTAACACTGCATGATTGCACAAAATATGCACACACACACACAGGTATGTATACTCACTTATGCATGTTAACACGCATAAAGCACATATACACACACACACACAGAAAATAATGTTTTCCCTTTAATTGTTTTGTTTTATTAATCTAATACTAACCCTAATTCAAAATGTTACCCTTTTGAATTACAAAAGCACCCAAAAATCTAATGGATATCTTGGTGTTCAATATGCAGACTGAGGACTGCCTAGTCTAACAGTACGTTACTGGGTCAAGCCAATTAAACACAGTGAGTGATGTCGGGTGACGAGATATTTGTTTTGTTACAGAGGATCAGGCTTCATGTCAGTCATACAATTTAGTCAAACAGACGATCATTATGGGTTTGTGTTTCCGCGCCTGTGTGTGTGTACAGAAGTGTGCGGGCCTGCTTTTCAGCTGCTGTTGTGTCATTGTTTGGGCCGATTTATTACCAAGCCACATGGCTGCGACACACACAGTGTCAAACCTGCTCATAATTTGCCAGACAACGCCCTTCAGAAAGGTTGGGTTAAAAAACAGACTGGAAACAAGTTAGACAAACAGTCCAACGGTTCCCTTTCGGATGGTGGCAAATCCTCTCTTTTACATTTATACTTTGTTCTGTCATTCCCCCTCTCCCTTCCTTGTTTTATCCATCCTCCTCACCCTTCCTTGTTTCACCCATCCTCCTCACCCCCCCCCGTTACATCCATCCCCCTCTCCCTCCCCGTTACATCCATCCCCCTCTCCCTCCCTGTTACATCCATCCCCCTCTCCCTCCCCCATTACATCCATCCCCCTCTCCCTCCCCCGTTACATCCATCCCCCTCTCCCTC